>JABUQX010108095.1:32500-72218 GCA_015478945.1 Trachelipus rathkii | reverse complement strand
GGGTCTCCTTTGAAGAAAAATTCTATTATATGTGATATCTCGTTTTCTAAAATAAATGCAGTGCAATATTTGTCGGCTTTTTTCCTGGTTTGAAGAAAAATCTTCATTGGGGAATAACAGATGTACGGGGCTCTAGGGTCTCGTGGGCCTATGAAAGGGAATAAGGAGGGACAGAATAAAAACTTACTTGTTAATTATCTTTCACGTAAATATATTGGCGGCCTCTGATGATAGAAATGCAGAAGCAGATTGTGTACTTAGCAATTGTAGTACTATTTATCTCGTTCTCTTCGTTTCATTGGAGGCGAGGCGTAGACCGATGCTGTTCGTCTTCTTCTGGGGTTTAACGTAAAGGTTAATAGATTAATCGTTCTCATAAAATTTTTTCCAAGATGACAAACCTTTCTGCTACCTCATAAAGTCTTCGAATGGTGGCTGTGAGGTAATTTCTCTACCATAACCAATATAATGTAGATGTACTACTTTAGGTAACATTTTCGTGGGGACAGAGTGCCAGGTGTTCACGGTTGTTTACCAAACGGCAAGCGTTTTTTGGACTAATACTCTACGCAATGTGGACAATGGAAGGTCACTATGGGAGTTTTATGGGATTTGCTAACCCTTATTGTGTTGCATGTGTAATAGGAAGGTGGCTGTCTGCCCAGCTTCTTGATATGGAAATTTAAGGTCATCAAAAAGAAGGATTATTTTAAAGAAATAATATTAAGGCCAATGGCACACCCCTTCATCGTGAAATGACATTTTGGGGTTGGAGGTTTTATTTATTTAGTTATTCCATCGCTTTGTCTGGTTCTGTCACTCCCAGAGCTTCGCGCGTAACACTTCATTGTCTATCTAGGGGTTTTTAAATACTCTCTGTTTGTGTTGCGCCTATTCCAAGGAAAATAAGGGGGGGAGTAAGTGTTGATATCAGAAATAATTATAGGGGGTCTAGGTCGCGCTCTCTCTCCTCTCTCTCTTTATGTGTATTTAAATGTATTAATTAAAGGGTATTGTACCAAAACAATATGTCTTTTTTGGAGCACCTTAAAAGTTTCTATTCTTCCTTGTATTTTTCACGGTATTATTTCTTGTCTCGGTTCTCACTTTGGCCCCTCAATCTCCAGGTGTCGTGGTCTCTCGTGATTTGGGGCTCTTAAAGTCATTTGTTCTATCAATAGTTTAGAAGGGAGGTAAGATATACTGGAGGAAAGTCACACATTATCTTTGTTGTTTTGATCTGGAATAAAAATGCCGGTTCTCCCTTTTCTTGTTTTAGTGGCACCAGTGATGATACTAGCGTTCTGTTGTTCTTGTCCTTCAGTAACGTCTTACTTATATCAACTGTTTTAAAGGATATCTTAGATTCTTCTCTTTATATAACACCTTTCTGTGATCTGTCCTTGTTAAATTTTATTTGTGTTATTATTTCATGTCCCCTGGTCACCTCCATCCATACCTGACTTAAAATCTCCAGGTTTTATTTTTTTCGTTAAGTTTTAATATAATCCCCATTCAGCTCACTCCTGAAGCTCCTTATAATAGCGTGGTCAACTGCGTGCCTTTGGCTTATTAGCCCTCTCTCCAACCAGGTGATGCATAGAGAATTCCATGTATGAGTAAACAAAATGTATGGGAAGGAAATATCGGGAAAGACTGTACACCGATAGCTATTGGTCTCTAAATCATATTTATACATGATTATATTATCATTTCTTTATTTCCTATAAATACAAGCTTGAATTTCAATATAATAATAAAAAAGATTTACTGGAGACTATGGATACTCCATTATAGTAACTTCTTTCTTAAGTTACAAATACAACTTAAACAGCAAATAGAGTTTTTCTCTCGTTAAAAATTTTTCAACTTTTACTCTTTGAAAAGAAAAAAATAAATTGTTATGAGTGTTTTTCTTAATTATTTTTTCATTCCTAATTACTTTGGGGATCTTGATATTAAATGGTTTCAAAGAAAATATTTTATATTCACTATTAAATTTAAAAAATTAAACGATTAATAAATCTTTAGTTCGAAGATTTTCTAAGTTCAAATTAAAAATAATTTGTATCTTGTAGATTAGCTTACAAATTGCAAACCTGAAAAAATAAAATAAATTTGTCTTTTCCAAATTTTAAAAAAATATCTAGTTCTTTCTGTAGTTAGAAAAGTAATTTTCTTTCAAAATTATTATAAAATAATCACAATTCTAATTTGATAATAATAATCAGATTAGTTTTTCTGCATGCTAATTAAGAAGTTAAGAAGATAGTTGCCTCTTCAATGTTAAAGGTCATTTTCTGGACCTTATTCTGTCAAAGGTTAAGCAAAGACCTTAGTTTGTTCTAATGTTCTTCAAAGATTTGCTATAAATGTCGCAAATGTTTTTCTATTTACTGTTCTCTGGGTTGAAAATCCATCAATTTATATACCAACAAATTTATTTTTCCAATTCTGGTATAATTAGAAATAGTAAAACCGCCGTTGCGAGAAGTGGGGCGGTTTATTTTTAAAATATTTTAGGTCAGTAAAAAAACCCTAATTTTTTCTGTATCTTAAATATAACGAATTTCTTCGTTATTTTCTTTAGGTGCATGAAAGAACAAATGTAATACTATTTTAGATACGAAATGTAAGAAGTTCGTATTTCTGGTCCAAATTAGGGGCAATGTCAGGTATGCTTCCGTTTTGACCTTTTTGAGCGTCTTGTATGATCGTCTAGCCATTTTGGACCTTTGCGTTGACCTTTTGGTACCTTATTGGTGACCTTTGGTGCGTTAGTGAACTACTTTCTGGTGGGTCTGGGTTTGTCTAAAAGGTTTTACCTCGCACTTTTTGGTACTTATTAATGATCTTTTTTGTTAAATTCACGAATTTCACGCCTTCAAAAAAAGTAACTTATTATTTAAAAACCGAATATCAGGCTGCGAAAAACAGAAAAAGTGATTTGAGACAACTATCTCTCAATCCTCAGTCTCTCCTACAACGCAACCCTAAGGAAAAAAAAGAAAAAAAAAAGGGGGAGAGAAGCACAAGGCGTTGTGGCTTCATCTTTCCCTTTAATATGCATTTTTAAATACCGCATACTTATTGTTTTTTGGACGTTTCAAAAGTTCCTATTGTAGATATGTTGTCATAAATAACTTTTCCAACAAACTCATTTATATTAGGTTTTTGCTTAAATTAACCACCTTAAGGAATAATTCGCAGTGGACGGGGTAGGGGCAGGGTCCATTGTTTCTCTATTAAAATAAACGAACGACTACATTGTACTAAAAATAATAATTAAAATAGTCTATAATCTTAATTATTTTCATTATTTTCACTAAACTAATTACTTGCCTATTATTATTATTAATAAAAAAGAACAAGGTCCCAAAAATCCGTCTTATACTGAGGTGAGAGGGGGTAGGGAAGTTTTATATATTATAGTTATTATGTGAAATATAAGTATATAATTTTTCTTGTCTTTCTTCTATTTGTGAGAATAATATTATAATATAAGTTAATAATAAAACATAACTAGGTTACTTTAAATTTATATTCCCATTATTTTATTATATATTATCTAGTAGTCAGTTTTGAGGTAGGGGGTACTGATTATATCTTTATATCATATATAGATTATGTCTATTTTATTCCTTTATTTTATTAAATTTTTATATAATTACTTTATCTTTATGTTTTATGGTATATTAGTATACTATTTTCATATAATAGGTGATAAATAGTAAATATATACTATATAAATTTAATTCCCGTTACTTATTTGAGTTTATGGGTTTAGTGTGGGGTGGCTGTTTGTTTGATTGTCGTATAGTTTGGTATTTAAGCCAATCACTCGCTCATGCGTGAAAGAATAATTAAATTTGGAAATAGGTAATAATGGTACTTGATATTATTTCCATAAATCTTAAATACAATTTGTGAAAGTATATTAATGTGATTCCTATATTGTATTGATTAAGAGTCAATTCCCCTTTTCTCTCTTGTGCCATGAGCCATTACGTGTTCCACCGTTAATTTTCCAATGCTCCAGTCTTTATTTGTCTGGGGACCAACTCTTTCTCCTCCTAATTCTCTCTTTCCCTATGATTTTAGAAATTATATCGATGAATCTCCTACAAGCTCTTTTTATTTCTCTTATTGTGTTATCGTCTTTTTTTCTTTAGTTATTTTATTCTAACTTCATGACCTTGGTTTTTTTTATTGCATAAGGAATAGAGAACGAAATTACGAAGCGTCCCCTACAGAACACACCTATACTTTTGCATTGAGACAAGATTTATTTACAGTATTCGAATTTTATCGGTTTGCTATAGTCAAACTGTTTAACTTTGATTTTTTTGACAATATCTTTTCTCTTTCCGGTGATTATGTCTCTAAATTACTTTTTATGAATCTCTCTCCCTTTTTATATGCTAACTAACATTATTAATATTTTTACACAGAAGGAATTTTATATAAGAAATTTTACTGAGCTCGTTACTTTCTATCGTTTGGTGGATTAAGGGTAAAGGGAAAAAAAAAATTAATTAACCGACTAGTAGCATGTTGCGGAATTCATATTTTTTGTGTATAAAGCGGGTTAAGGTACTATGTGACAGTACTTAAGCTTTCTATAAAAGGTAGGTACGTTGATCGTTGACCAGAAAATTATACATTACTCCCTCAGAGAAATAGATGTCGTCATTCATAAATTAGATAACTTCCATCCCCGATGGAATTAAAAACGAGGGTGCTTCTCTCCCTCTAATATTGGATTTATTTTCGCTAAAGTTTTTTTTAAAACACCTAAGTTTCTCTTTAAATTAAAAGAGAGAAATAATAAAAAAACTAAACAATAAAAATGAAGGACGTATAAACAATTTTGTCTAAACGTAATGAATTGGAGAGGTTTATATTAAAATACGTTGATTTTATGTGTCTCGGAGTACGTCTAACAAAAGAAAAGTATTCAGACTACTTGTTTAATCTTTTTCTCCTGATTTGTATTAATCAAGCGAGAGGTGGAAACAACTTGATGGAAAGATCCAATCCCTGTGTTACGCTCCGCTTCATTTTTTAATTCTAATGGGTTTCCTATGTTGGGTGGGAAACCCTTTGTATATGCTGATAACACCAGATAATTTTGTTTTTGCAAAATGAGTTTTTTCTCTCCTCGGGTGCCTTATCTTATTGGAGAGAGCGAATAACATGTGTGACTAGTTAAATATAGCATATTTATCCGTATTTTTTTTACACTTCCTTCTTCTTGCGCTTTCTTTTAATTGTCTCCACTCTCTATAGGATTGAATTCCTTATTAACTAGACATATATAAATGCTCCCATAAGTGTTACCCCAACCCCATAGCTATAGATTCATAAATACCCTTTGTTGCGAATTAGCCTAATTAAATTAATTAACAGGCTCTACGTGTTGGTTGTAATGCCCCTAGAAAAAAGATCATTAATCTCCTTCTTGGTGTTTATAAAAGGATGTGCCTGGTAATTTTTTGGGTAAAACGGTGTAATAATTCTTGTAGCTCACAAAACTTTTCAAGTCTAGACTCTGACTTTTCACCTTTATACTGCCTTGGTCAAAGGTTTGTACGAACCCCTTTTTGAATCATCTTGTGGTATATGACAAAGAGAGTCACTCTCAAGGGAATGAATTAAACAGATGGGCACGTGTGTAGTTTCAGAAGTACTATCCCTAAAAACGAATTAGTCAAAATATGACCAAAATTTACATAAAATTTGTCTTATGTAGTCGTTAATAAATGCATGTGCACTTAAAATTCACACAAAGAGTGGTTGGCATTTTATCCACTGCCCTAGGAAAAGTTTCCGAAGAGAAGAAATTAACACCTCAAATATGGGGATAAATCCTGGCTACAAAGGTCAAGCCAGTAGTGGTCGAAAAAGTTAAGTGGTCAGACCCATTCCCTCTACCACACTTTCATGTCGAGCGCGGAGGGGTGGTAGCTAATTCAGCCTACCACCAAAGGGTAAAAGTCTGAGGAAAGCGGCGCTACTAATAACACCCCCTTTTTCCTAATTATTAATGGACTAGGAAATTTTATCTATTAATCATTACTTCATCCTTTTATAAAATATTGTATACTTACCTTCGCATAGTTCCATTCTTTTGTTCTCTTTCAATTTTTCACAAAAATATGTCTTTTTATTATTTAACTTATCATATTTAATAAGACAAATGTCAATCAAATATCCAAAAATTATTCAACCATATTTACTGTAATATTTAGTAATTGTCATTGGAGGAGCAAGTTGTATAGGATAGTGTTAACTTTTAAAAAAATAATTAAAAGCTTGTTAAATTAAAAAAAATACCATATATTAAAAACTCCGATTCTTTATCTCTCTTCGAAACACAATTAGGTCTCAATTTCAATAGCTTCATCCCATATATATTTTAATCAATTTCTTTTATAATCAATTGTTGTTTCTTATTAGGTCATTACTATGGAACACGAGGTCCTAATGAAATTGAAAATTTTCTTACACCGAAGCAGAAATCTGACATAGGATTAAAGTCAGGAATGATTCAGACCGATCGAAAGTTTGGTACATATTAAAAAGTGATAGATGGATCTATTTTATCCCCTTTGTACAATATTATAAAATTACGGCCACCCTCAAGAATTATCTTTGTTGAGGAGTTTATAAAATAAAAATGAGTAGATTTTTGTCTATCCCCTTTAATATACTAAGGTAAATTTTTGGATGAGCTCAACATATATGCTCCTCATTTTATATATTTTTCATCGATACTTATACATAACTAGGAAATATAGGTGAGCATAGTTGTCTCTTTAAAAACAGGCTTTAAAATGATATCAACAAAGATTATTATTAATATATTATATAACCTTTTTCCATTTCTTCTTTATTGTATTTATTATTATTTATTTTCCTCAATTAATTATTAATTAATTATTATTATTTATTCATATATTATTATGCATGATTAAGGATGTGGATTTTAATAATTATTTAATATGGTATAATTATTTTATTACTCACTTAATTATTATTATAATTATTATTTATTATATTTACAAAGTATTTCTACTTTTTACTCTTCTTCTTCCATCCAAGTAAGAATGTGTGATAAAAGGTTGGGGTGGTGGGTAGATGAAACTTCTTTCTCCTGTCTAATCTCAACTAACTGATTTAATGCGCGGTTGGCCCTGTTTTTACTATTTATCTATCATTTAAATATTATATAATTTAAATGAAGGGAAAGAAAGGAAAATATAGGAATTTTTGGCGTAATTAAAAACAAGTCCCAAATAAGGATTTATATTATTAATAAAAAAAAAAAAAAAAATTTATCAGTTCCAAAATAATCTTATTTAATCTTAATAATCTTTTCATTCACTTTTGTTATTAAATTATAAATCTTCCTTAGACTTGTAATTTTCGCTCAACGCGCCTTCTAACTAAAGCAATGATCTCTAGAGCTTATGTTCTTTTAGAGCTGCTATTCTAAGCATAATCATAGGGCTCCAAGGGACGTAAAATAATACCCTTCACTATTGGTTCTAGCCTTATTAAAAGATCGCTCCTACCCAGTCCCATTCTTTAATGCCCTCTCATTCACCCTAGCTTTGATAGGTCGGTCCTAAGCTGCCGCTGTCCCTACATCATTCTTCTCCCTCTCTCTAATCTTTTACTTCGTGAACACGAATTTTATTTTTGCGCTGTCATGCTTCAGAATCCAGTATTTTATAATCCAGGGATGGGGCAATATCCTAATGAAAGGGATGTGGTGAATCGCCAGATTGGGGGACTTTTTTATAAGGAGTCGTACTTTATGTGAATAGATAGTCTGTGCCGCGAAGGAAAGTTTGTATGTTGAATTTTGCTTGATCTACAAAGCAGCAATTTCGAAGATTCGTTTAGTTTGGCGTACTTAGTTTATCAGTCTTTGTAAAAAAAGCTTGTATAATAGACTTAAGTGTTCGAATTTCTAGGTCTCGGAGTTAAAAAAGATGATTAGGGGAGGAGAAGAGTTAGTTTCATATACAAAAATTATGTTTCGACATGTGTACTTTCCAATTCTGTGAGAGTGGATTGCGAACAAGATTAATGTGTTTTATCGAGAAATATATAAAGTTTTTATAGAGTTTATATAAATGGAAAAGTTTTCTTCTTTGATTTTTTCAATATTATTGTGAAATTCCTACTATTGTACTTCCCCATTCAACTTATTTATATTCAACTTGTATATAATTATTATTAATTATATCCCATATATCATATTTTGAGGATAATAAATAGATAGTAGTAGTATTAGATGATATATCTTTATATAATATATTATATGATATATAGTTACTTTAATTCTTCGTTTTTATTTAGAACTCAAGTAAAATAACTTATTTCTCTAACCTGATATATTAAAGTGGATGATAATATATGCTATTTGTTTACTTTACTGTATATTATTTTATAAGTAAGATTCGACTAGGGCGTATTTTCTATTATTCTTATTTTATTATATATCTTTGATCTATTATTGTGGTGGATAATCATGAGTGTATAGTTCATGATAATCCGTCAACAGAGATTCTGGGAAGGAAATTGTCTCACTAGTAGAAGTACTAGGGCTATATTTGCATTGAGATTCGGGCCTAACAATACTAATTTTTACTTAAATCCCATACCGGGTAGTGAGGTAGATAGGATTAATATAGATATATAATAAAAATTATTCAATAAAGAGAGCCCTGGATTATTAAAAGAGTAACTTTGAATCAATATTATGAAAACAACTTAATATAATATAACTTTTATACTTATAACTACTTTAATATACATTAATACTTTCTGTTTTTACTAATTTTATTAACACATGCTAAAATAATTAGTTTACTTCCCTATATTTTATTACATATTATATCATATAAATATATAAATAAAATCTTTTTTATATTATCATATAATTATATAAAGATATTTTTTAATCTGTGGAGTAAGAGGATAAGTGATAATAAATATAATTATACCCCTAAAATATTAGTATGATAATAATAGCTGAAGGTAAATTAATTTATATATATCATTCTCCTGATTATATGAGTGTTCTTTTATTATCTTATGTATTAGAATATTCCCTCCATAACTGATATGAGTGGATGATATTTATCTTGTTTCAATATATAGGTTAGGTTACCATATATGATAACATATTATATAGAATATAAATTATTTACAATTGAAAAATAGAGTTATAAATATATATATATCAATTTTAGTGATTTTGTGATTTAAAGCAAGTTAAATCTAAGTGATATGAGTTTTCTAATAATATATATGGAATAGCCCTCAATTAAATAGAGGTGTTTAATTTAATCCTAGTGAGCTTATTTTTACTGGGTGATTTTTGTAATAGAGTGAGGGGATATTATATATATAATAAATATAGAAAATCAAATTACAATTTAGATAATTAATAATCAATAATAGGGAAATAATATATAGTATAAGTTATATACTATATATGCATTAAGGAGTTTATTCTTTAGTTATTATAAGGCATTAACAACCCTAATAAAGATAATATATAGTATAATATAATTGATAGCAGATATTATAAGTATGCTACGCTAAAAATTTAGCAGAATCTGTCTAAAGGGAATTTAGAGAAGATTTATACTTATTGTGTTTATTGCCATAAGAGGCCTTATTATTCTTTTTAATATATTGTATTTATATGATAGGTAGATGATATGATATGAATAATTATTACAGATTATATAATTAGGTGAGATAATTTTGTTAAGGGTTTCCTATTAAATAAAGCGTAATGATGACTAGATATAATGGGCTGAGTCTATTTATTATCTATGTAGGTTCATTATGTATTATTTTCAGTTTTTAATATATTGAGTAGCTATGATTATATTAAAGGTGCCGTTTATATATAAAAATATTTTCTAATCTTATATATATATATTGTTAATTTTATAAACGTATAAGTAATAATAATTAATGATAAGTATTCATATAAAATATAATTTTAATGTAGTGAGTAGGGTATAGGGGCACCCATATATAAGTAGCTTAGATTTAGGGTTCATTTAGTTAATAATTATTCACCTAAAGAATATCTAAATATTTATATATTTAATTATTATTATCTTATTATATATATTAAGTTATTATAATATTTTCTTATTTGTATATATATATTAGATAAAAATATAGGAGGGGTTAAACCACTGAGTCCAATAGTATACGAGTTTATGTGAGGTGGAGGTAATTAAATAAATCCTCATATCTCACTAATATATAAGAATATGATATTATATTTATTATATATATGGTAGGGTACTCAGATATAGATATGTAGTAATAATATGGAGTAATATTAGTATATATAATATCTAAGTACTCAAATGTATTTATAGCATTGTTAATGGTATAAAATGAGGGCATATGTTTATATTAGGCCATAGCCTTGTATAGTTATTTATATAGATATATATATATATATATATATGTGTGTTATTGAACCTATATATATAGGCTATATAGATAATTTAATCTTAAAGGTAGTATATTTTTTATAAATAAATAAATATATTTTATACGGATGTGAGGCTACTATTCATACCTAATCGGGTGAATATATTTATTTACTGTAAGGGTGGATATGGTTACCTTTATCCATATTTAAATTATAAAGTAATCCACCTATTAGGGGCTTTATTTATACTTATTGAGTTATATCCTACTCACAAATAGTTATTTATCGCCCATAAATAACTAAAATATAATAACATAAAATTTCTATTATCTTAATTAGAGTTAATAAATTAGTTATAATTATCTCTAGTTTGTGAGGGGCCTCACTTTATTACCAGGTATATAGAGTATGAGTATGTTATAAAAATGAGTTGTTTTCTTGTATTTTTTAATAATATATGATATATTTGGGTGATGATAGGTAAAGTGGAGTAAAGTGGGTAGCCTACCCCACCATATTTATTTGTAATTATTTTTATATGTAGTAATGAAAAACATAATTAACATATTATAAATATAAGTTATTATATTGTAGTTATTATACTCAAATATAAATAACATAATAATACTAATTATGTTATCTTATTATTGAGGGGGTTGATAAGGTAGGGTTCGACCAATTTCCTATTCTTAATTATATTTTCGATTAGACCTTTATTATTATTATATTTTCAGGTAGTATTTTTCATGACTTATATGGTTTGTAAATGTGATGACCTCTAAGATAATTTATATATCCCCAAAGGGACTGTTTATCTCCAGTGGTTATTTGGTTATTTTTAGTAAATAAATGAATAGTAAGAATAATATAATATCAATATATATTATATTATTTTTCAAATGTATTTATAATATATAGGTACAATTTTATATATAGGTATAAAGTAATATATTATTTAGCTTAGGGTAGTGATAGGAATGAGTTATATTTCCACATCACTACTTATTTGTTAGTGGGTTACCCTTGTTAATAGTTACTTTGGAGGGTGTTATATGTTATTTATATAGTAAGTACCCCAAGTATTTATTCTCTTTTTATCGGGTTATTTTAAAGATATCGTGTATTTAAAGTAGGTTATCTTTGATTAATTCTCTGATTTATTAATAATTACTGTTTATCTTTTTATTCATCCTTTATTATATAGATAACTCAACTCATTTCAATGTGTTTGGAGGGTCTGTTTGTTAATTTGGTGATATCAATTATACCCATTTGATTATATTTATTTATTATTACTCACTCACGATCTTCCCTTAATAAATTTATATGAGTTTCCATTCTTTTGGTTTGGGTAACTATTCTTATTATTTTCTGCTTTAAAATAAGTCAATATTTATTTATGATTATTTATATTTACCTTATATTTATATTAATATATATATAATATTATATATATAGTATATATCATTATATATATATATATATTACCCCTATATTTGTACCTACATAGTATATATATATACGCTACCTCATATATATATATTCACTTATATAGGGGAGCTCACTATAATATTTAAGGAGGGAAGAGGTGGTTCGCCTCAATGGAATTTCGGAATAGGCGCATCGGGGTTTCCGACAGGTTCTATAGTAAAAAGTCTGTCGAAATTGAGGTAGAAATTGAGATAAGCGGACTGGAGAAGCAGGTAAAGAGTTGCGGATGCGAACTACGAAATGTGCCAAAAAAAGTTAAAGGAAATTGGCCGCGCAATTGCCGCTTGTATCTAAAATTATAATAGGGGTTGTGCGTTGTGGGGGAACCCACCTCGAAAATAATTTAATACCTATATAGTGAGTAGTACCAATGAGATTTGAGATAATAAATAAAAGCAATGATAAAATACTCACTCAATAATGTATTTTTTTATATATGATATATATAATAACGATATAGAAATCTATGTAAATGATTTCTAGAACTTAATATATATATATATGTAGGGTATTACTACATATATATATATATATATAATATATATATATAATAATAATATATAACAATAGTTATATACATTTAATTAATTTTATATTAATGTATAAATATAATATATATATATATATAACTATTTTAATATATTAAATATAATGTACTAATATGAGAGTTTGTGAGATTATATATATATATTACAATATAATTATATAGATATATTATATATATAT
The DNA here is from genome assembly GCA_015478945.1 of Trachelipus rathkii. Taxonomy (NCBI): domain Eukaryota; kingdom Metazoa; phylum Arthropoda; class Malacostraca; order Isopoda; family Trachelipodidae; genus Trachelipus; species Trachelipus rathkii. The sequence continues at coordinate 59,521 of JABUQX010108095.1, read as the reverse complement.
ATTATTATAAAGTTATATATTCTATGTATAATAATACTAAAATTATAATTACTATTAAAATATATAAATTCTATATTATATATACATTTATTTATGATATGTGTTAATATATTATATTTATAACCACTAATTTAAATATAAAATAAATAGAAATATATATATAAAAATATAATATATAATATAAATAAGCTTATATATAAATATATATTATCACATAATATAATAATAAATACATAATATTTTACTACAATATAATAATATTAATTTTATATATGATAATAATTAAATATATATAATATAAATTTATACAAATATAATATATATACGTTTTTTCAATAAATAATATATTTATATTATGTTATTCATAATATAAAAATAGTTATTATTTTCTTATATGTATTATTATACCTATATATATATAAAATAAGAGTAATATAATAATATATATTACCTATTCCTTACTTAAATATTTAATAAATATATATAATTTTTAATATAATATAATATAAAAGAATTTGGAAAATTTTGAGAATAGACAATGAACCCGCGACTTATTCATGACTTTCAAAAGCATTTGCTGATCGTATATTTTCTGTTCCCAATAGGCGACATATTTTGACTAATACCAAAAATTTAAAATAAATCGAATAGTTAATATAACAATTCCTGAACAAAATTTAAATTAATTTGTAATAAAATTATAGGAAATGTTAAATATATATATAATAAATATTAATCAACGTTAAAAATATTTTTAAATACCCCTATATTAGGGGGCAAAAGTAACAAAATGATAATTAAAATAAATTGTAATTCGTGTTTCTTTTTTTGCTTTTTTTAGACCAAAATATTAAATTAATAGATCAAATAGATTTACTTATTTGGAAAAAAAAGAAATTTTTTAATAATAATGTATGGACATATATTTTGCAAGTTTCTCGCACAGATATTGAGTAATGTGGATTTGTCATAGATCCCGCTCCCCCTATGAGTTCAAATCCCAGACACCAGAAAATCAAGATAAGCTCTTTAATATGGGATCTCGACGATTTAAAAAAGGTCTTGTGGCTCGAACATCCTACGCTTTTCGTCATATCACTTGCTACAGCTCGTGTGCGGGCTTTTATACCGCTATATGCCAAAAACTACCTGGAAAGCTGACTCGCCATCCCCCCCCCCCAAACAATGTGTTCTATACAAATCAAGTAAATAATATAGCGATTAATTAGTGATGCCTAACAGTTAAAGGGTAGATTTAATAGATGATAGTTTATAATTAAAAAGTGATCCAAGGTTATCTACGTGTTATTAATTGTTATTTGATTATAAGTAGTAAGCTTGTTTATTAGATATGGTTGTTATGAAAATAAGAGTGTATGAATTATTTGGTTTATTATACTCTATTTGGTGACCTGATTAATACTGTAGTGCTAGTGATTTTTGAAAAAATAAGGTGTGAAATTTAATGAATAGGGGTATGATAGTGGGAAGTAATGTATATAATTAGTAGTTGTGCGTCCTATTATTGCTTATATTGTCGTTTACTTCTGATGTATAGTTTAATGGTTGTAAAGGGTGATTTATTATTCTAAATATTTTTTTTCTCTTTGGTTATAGTGTGTTTTATTATATTTATTTTATTTAAAGCGTTCCTCCGCTCGGAAGGTAATAAGGCCCCCTCAAGGGGGTGGACCCTTAGGTTGTTATGATGCGATCTTTGCGCTTAATTGTTACCATATATAGTGCCGAAGGAAAGGGGGTCCCATGGTTTCCTACTGGTAAAGTGATCGGTTCTATGTGTTGTCTTTTTCGGTTTATTTAGAACTGTTTTCTTTTTCTGGGGTTTGGCGAGAGAAATGTAGTCCCAAAAATAATTCTCTCCCCATTAGGTTCTTGGCTCTAGCTATACCCGTACCTGCATCGAAGCCACGTTATATATTATGAGTATAACTACCCCTCTTTTTTCTACGCCCTCAGTAGGTTCTTGCCCTTTTGCTGTCGTAGTTTGAGTGTGGTGTAATTAAATCTCTGTATTTAAATGTTGAGAGTATTTTTTATATATATATTATATATTAATATATCTCTTGCTATTAGTATGCTATAATTATAGTAGTAATAAATATATAATATATATATTATATCTTATATATAATATTTTTTATTAAATTATATTAAGTAAATTATTTATATAAAGTATATCTAAGTTAATATAAAAAATAATTATTATATTATTTATAATATTTATTCTCAATATAAATTATATTTTACTGTATATATTTACTTATTTTATAATAAACTTATATAATAAATATAAAACATAAATTATTTTACTGTTTTAAGTATATATTTTTTTAATAGGGTTCCACATATAGTAGTAGTAGGATATATATATAAATATATATATATTATAACAATTATTATATTATGTTTTATTTATTAATTTATTTTTTTATAAAGGATAATATATAATTATTTACATACATATATAAATATTAAAGTATAATATTTATTATTAATAAATTGATTAATATTTTTTCTGTATATTTGTTACAATCTATATATTTACATAATACAGTAGCTAAATAGTATTATAGTGTACTATTTATGGGGTAGGTAGTTATATACTCACTCCGGTGTTTTAGACATTATATAGTATATAGTACCCTAATTTTTTAGGGGTAACCTATATATTTTGTGTTATCTATATTGATATATATCACTTATTTATATATATTAGGAGTATACCGGAAGTATGGACTCTTATATATATTTTATTTTAGTAGATTACCTTATTTATGTAGTTAACTGTATAGTAGGTAGACTACTTTATATATGTGGGTGAAAATACTTTATTTATTTAGTAAGTTAGTTTGTGATAAGAATTCAAAAGACAACTATTAAGTAGTATATATATACTTTAGATCATTTATTTTCTATGAGGGTAGAGGTCTTATCGGGATGGTCCTGGGTGGGTCGAAAATCGAAGTTTTTTTCCCCCGAACGAGTTATCTTTTTGTTAAAAATGGTATTTTTTTTCGATAATTTTAAAAAAAGAAAAACTGTTTTTTTTTTAGTTCCACTTTTTCAAAAAAGAAAAAAAAAGCACAACCTATTATTTTTCACTATATAATATATAGTATAATAAATATATATAAGTATAATATAAGGGGAATATAATATATAATAATAATATAATATAAATATAAATATGATATAATATATATAATATTATATATATTAATTATATATAGTATATAATGAATAATAATATATTAACTACTAATAATATATATACATATTATTAAGTGTGGTATATCTGAGTCAAACACTTATATATAGAATATATAAGCTAACGGTCACATATCCATAACTATAAAATATATAATAATATAAAAATATATAATTAATATATTATATATAAATAATATATATAATAATATATATATATATATATATATAATAATATAATAATAACCATGAGTATAATAGTATAATATATAATATATATATAATATATATAGATAAACATATTCCCAGGGAAAATAAAATAAATAATATGTGAGAAAATCTTATATATATATATCCGATGTTGTAAGGCGAAAACACGAGGGAGGAAAAGAAAAAAAAAAATTTGTTTACACGCCTGATAAATAAGAAAGCATCTCTTGCCCTTTGCGCCACTGGGGGGCCTCTTACACGGAACACAATGAATGATCGCTTACGATTTTATTAAATATTATTAATATAAACAGGGACCAGGTTACAATTCTATTTTTTATGATAGCAGACTAAATTGAAGTATAGTCACAGAAGGTTTTAAAATTGACCTGACTTTTTGTCAATTTAGGAAAGTCTTTTAAATTTATTACCTAAAAAAGGCCCAAATGATTAACGTAATATCTAAGGGGGATATATAGGTACCTTTCAATATTTTTAGCCAATAAATTAATTTAAACAATATTAATTTATGTGTTATTAATAAAAATATTTAATCAATATAATAAACCTGATATAAATTAAACTTTATTAAATGACAGCCATGCAGTTGTACGTTTGTTAAAAGTATGTTATAATTAATAATAATTAGATAAATATGTTTTTTAAAGTTAAATCAAAATAAATAATAATAAATATATTAATATATTTTATATAATTGTATTATATATGAGTAAGGGGATAAGGGAACCTTTAGGAAGCATCAATACATGTCAATCCATTTAGTACTTTCGCAAATAAGATATTTATGTTGTCTAGAATGAACATGCTTCTACGTCTGTGTCTGGTACGTGTTCTCGCTAGGTCTGTCTGGTCTGTATGTTGTTCGGTATAGTCAGGTTAGGGGGGGTAGGTAGTCATTTGTCTATAGGACAGGTCTAAACCTAACATATAGGTCGAAATTAAAAAACACCAGACTACATAACATATAAGACAAAACACAATAAAATAGACACTCTTAAATCTCGACGCACGGCTACTTCATTTAATACGTATAAAGTAAGTACCTACATGATATCGCTGCACTGTAAAGATCTTATATATATTCTACTAAGTATTACCGAAATAAATAATAGGATTACCAAAGGGTATAGGTGACGTTATATAAAGTTCTGCTATAATAAGTGGAGGTGGTGTCATGGGTTGAGAGGAGGGTTTTAAGTATTAATAGCGTAGCCAAATAAAAGCGAGAAGCCATTGAAAAGTGACCACCGCACTGCGACCTGGGCCCGGAGCAGCCTTGCCAATTAACCGTAAGCTTTATAATAAATGAGCGTCGGGGTAGTTTAAAAAAAAGATAGTCAAAGGGAAGATGAAGAAAGAAAAAGAAATAAGAGTAAAAATAAAAAGCATGTTAGAAGATGCTAAACAAAAAAATGGGGATTGTAAAAAAAGAGTGGCTCAAAGGCAATTGCCAGAATTGTATGAAAAGCTAATGGAGGCTAAGCGATCTGACATGTCACCGCAATGCGGTTGTAGGTTGTGGGGACTCGCACTAATTAGTATATATATATGATTTATTATTATATTTCAATATGAATTACGTACCTTATCCTTTCTATTTCATTAGGTGAACTAGGTGAAGTGAAGGCAATAATTTCCTCCTATAATTTGATTACTCACTGTATATGGGGAGTGTAGTGGACCTACTATATTATTTATTCTTTACCCCTTTCATACTTTACTCCCCTCCTCCCCCAATATATTTACTCCTTTATATTATTATTTATATCTCACTATAATACTTACAATAACTTACATTATATATTTACCATATACGTTATTATAATACTTTTAGGATAGAAAATATAGGATAATAAAATATTAATAAGAGGTAGTGAATATATATATACCGTAGGAATAACAATTTATCCCTCTATTATACTACGGTGAGTAGTAGTAGGATATTAGGTATATATAATAACGCGTATACCGTACTCCATACTCACTAAACTGTTATTTTGTGAGGTAAACCTCAAATAGACTATTTTTTATTATTATTACAGTATATGACTTTATTATTACTAAATAAAGTAACAACAGAAATTCAACCACATAATAAGCGAAAATTAATTTAGATATCAGTATAATAATAACTTAGTTTTTATTTGATATATATTTTTTGACTATAATCATATTTCTTTTATAAATTATAATATAGCATTGCTCTATTTTTCACAAAAGTTTTTAAACACGTAAATTTTTCTAATGAATTTTAAGAGGAAATAGAAATATTACGTGTAATCGATAAAAGAAGTAAAGTTTGGTATTAGCTTTCACATAAAGCTACTTCTATCTGAAGAGTTATTTCTTTTTTCTCTTAACCACTGGGTAAGCTTTATAGACTAATTAAATGCATATTACGGTTTACTTAGTGAAAAAATGTGTTTTCTCACCTTTAAAGAAGAAGTTAACTTATTTTACAGAAATCCTTACGAAAAAAAAGAGGACGTATAATAGGTCTACTACTCGAAGTATCTTTCCGGCTTAGGCACCCTTTTCACTGGAGCCCCGATATTACTTTCTTTCTTCAATAAGTATACTACCATAATCTATTTATATTTTTATAGCATCAGAATTTTGAGGAGGTTTGTTCTCAGAAGTCAGAATTCTTGAATAGGAATTGAGTTGGGAATGTGGAAAGATTATTAGGGGAAATTCTCACTTAAATTCTTCGTATGCATTATCTTTATTCGCTTTTATAAATATATACTTATCTATGTACTTATTTGTAATTTAATTGAAAAGTTTGCAACTTTCATGTGTTCTTTACTAAAAAAAAAAAAAATTATGAATCATAAAAGTAGTGATATGTTAATTTATCTGCTCTAACATGTGAGGATAAGACACAGTAAAAATAATAGAAACATAAAGAGCGCCTTTTTTCAAAGTACGGAAACAAAAGAAAAGCAATCTAAATCTCGATTCGATCCATCATGGCAGTCGTCAACGGCCATCAGAGAGAAATGAGCCAAGAATTATCTTTGGCGAAGTCTTTATGAGACCATAAAGGAGAAGACTCGCACCGAGAAATCTCGAACCAAGGAAATGACATGTAAAAGAGTTGGTCTGAGGGAGAGAGGAAGGGAAGAGGATGCGACAGGAACACAATTGCCCAACCTAATGGCGAATAAAAACTCCATTATAATAATAATAATAATAATAATAATAATAATAATAATAATAATAATAATAATAATAATAATAATAATAATAATAATAATAATAATAATAATAATAATAATAATAATAATAATAATAATAATAATAATAATAGTAATACTTAAATCACCTTGTTTTAAACGTTCTATTTAATATGACATTACAATAATAATCAGACTTAAATCATTTTTCTTTTAAACGTTCTATTGAATAACACAAAGCTTAAATAAATCCACAGGAAAATAGTTTGAAAATTTCAAGTTATTGTATAATTAGAGGCAGTTATCCAGATACATTTAGTTTGATGACACACACGTAGTCGTACATTGTCTATGTTGTTTACAAGATCGTGCAAGACGTTTCTCCATAAATGGGCCAAAAGAAGCTAGTTTGAAAGTACAGGACATAGTCCAATTAAAGTCAAAATCTTCCAATTTTATTATTTTTGACTGCATGGACTTAGGACGTATAAAAAATGCCTCTTTTTAAAGGTCAAACTTCACATAAATCATCATAAAAAAATACATATAAGTCTAGAATTTACTCGTTAAAATCTAATTGTCTCAATGACAATGACAAATGAGTATAAGTCAAAGCATGTGAGATTTAAAATGTCATGAAAAACTGTCAACGTTCATATATTGGATACAAAACAAAAAAAAATGCAAATATTTGCATTTTTTGCTTTAAAACATTTATTTTTACATGTGAATGAAATCTTTTCTTTTGCAATATGTAAAATATTTTCGGTTTTTAGTTTTTTATATTAAAATAATAATGGACTGAAATTTGAAGTAAAATATTGCATGATGTGCCAAATATTCATGAAATTTAAAATCGATTTAAATGACATTTTTGTTTATCATGAAATAGCGTGCATCAAATATGTTATTTTATATATATATATATATATATATATATATATATATATATATATATATATATATATATATATATATATATATATATATATATATATATATATATATATATATATATATATATATATATATATACTGTATATATATATATATATATATATATATATATATATATATATATATATATATATATATATATATATATATATATATATATATATATATATATATATATATATATATATATATATATATATATATTTATATATATATGGATAGAACGTTGCCCAGAAAAGTCGATAGAAATTCAAAAGAAAAAAGAACAAATGAGAAAAAAATGACAATTAAATACAAAGAGAGATAAAAAAGTAAATGGGTTGTTCCCCATCTGGATTGAAGAAATAAATCCCTTGCATAAAGAAAGAAAATTTTTAGAGATTAGATAGAGGACGATGCTACTCCAACTGAAAGGGTGAATTCCTTATTCCTTACCTGGGAGTACAAAACTCTAGCATTAGAGACCTGGATTGCATTAGGAGAGGGACTTTCGAAACCAGATGGAAAAGATGCTAGTCCCGATGATATGGTGAAATCCCTTCCTGGGTGAGGATAATGAAAGATATTTTATATTCTTTCATTTAAATGAACAAAAATGTTCTGACCTTTCGTTCCATAATTGTGGAACAAATTCATTATTTAGTTGAAAATGTGAAAGAATTAATTTTTATACGAATATTTTTAAAATTATTTTTCACTTTAGTAGTTTTAAAGAAAATAAGTTGAATTCAATTTAAAATTATTCACAGAAGAATCTCTCTCTCTCTCTCTCTCTCTCTCTCTCTCTCTCTCTCTCTCTCTCTCTCTCTGAATAACTTAAAATAAAATGCATTGCAGGTATTTTTCCTTTAGTTTCGCTTCTTTTAGCTAAAATATTAAAAGTATTTCCTTTGTACAACGTACATAATTACGTGCCCTCTTTGGTTCTTTCGATACACATAAATAGACAACAAATTACACACTCGCTGTTTACACACACACACACACACACACACATAACATATATATATATATATATATATATATATATATATATATATATATATATATATATATATATATATATATATATATATATATATATATATATATATATATATAAACTGCTTATACATATATATATATATATATATATATATATATATATATATATATATATATATATATATATATATATATATATATATATATATATATATATATATATATATATATATATATATATATAAACTGCTTTTCTTTAAATAAATACTACTGTAATACTCGTATTGGGCACAATATCATATTTTTAAATGTTTCTGTTATTAATGTTTTATTGATAAATGAAGAAATGAGTCATTAGAATTGTAGTTTTATAACCTCTTCTAGATTTTATGCAAGGCATGCTTAGAAAAAAACTAGTTATAAATAGAAAATAATACCGAGATCAATAATTAAATTATTTAAAGGCAAACCTTTTTTCCATTTTGGAGGTTTTTTTCTCCATGAAAAAATCACCATTATGAAAAATTCAAATCTCACTGATTTTTTTTTCTTATGGAATCTACATATCGGTAACTATATTAATTTATTCAATAATTTGAATAATTAAAGATCCTGTAAGCGCAGCTCCTTTTCAAAGAACTTGAGTCATGAAAAATAGATACTAAGAAATGGAACGGGATTTGCTTGTTACAAGTCAATTGTTTTTTTTTTTTTTTTTTTTTTGAGTTTTACAGAGTTCGTTTTCCATTACTCGTTATTTTGGGTTCAGAAAGCTATCATGGGTTCAAAAAGCTACTACTACTACTACTACTACTACTACTACTACTACTACTACTACTACTACTACTACCTACTACTCTACTACTACTACTACTACTACTACTACTACTACTACTACTACTACTACTACTACTATATTTGTAAAAACATGAGTCATGTATTCTAATAATGACAAACTTTAACATTTGCAGTTTAGGTTTTGTGAGAAATAATGTATTTTTATTAGTGTATTCATTAATTTATTTCATTATATTAAAATTTAAACTTTTTTTGTAATTAAATTTAAATTTTTATTTTTCCTTAAACCTTTATTTTAAAAAAAATATTTCACTTTCGAGACCAAGTAAAGATCAGGACACCTAAATCGATGGTTTACCAGTTCTCCTTTTGGTTAAAACGTTATGACGTAATATGTATTTGATTTGTCGATATTTCGATAATAATTAAACTAAATCGTAGTGTTAAAATAATTTTACAAAACTATAGTAGTAAAAAAGAAAAAAAGAAAATAAGTAACAATATTTAAGAGTAAAAATTATGAAAATTAGCTTCAATGGATTAAGTTTTATTGAAAATCTGGCAACCCCATTAATTTGTGTGTCATTTTCTTTACTTAATCTCATTTTCCTGTCTCATAAGAAAAATAAGAATATAATAACCAATACTGAAATCCGGCAGGGATAACACAAATGCTTCCCATTACTGTAGGCATCCTACAAGCCTTCTTTTTCATCTACATTTGTAATCGTCGTTTTAAAACAGTTTTACATTTAATTTGCTTTCTAAATTTAATGTGGAGCATCGCAATTAAGAGAATCACTTTATAGAATCGAAAATACATAAATATCTCAATGTTATCTTAATAGTAAACTTAACCTATTATCTTGTAAAGGAGCTAAACACTGAACTTAAACAGATTTTAACTTATTATTATTACACACACACACACATACATAAAGAAAGAAAGAGGAGGAGGGAGGAGAAAGAGGAAAGAGAAAGAGGAGAAAGAGAAGGAGAGAGAGAGAGAGAGAGAGAAAAAATTTCCTACACACACATGCGTGTGTACGTGTGTGTGTGAGTGTATTCATGCTTGGGTACGTATATGTGTGTGTGTGTGTGTAAAAGTGACCTTTTTGTCTGTCAAATATGAAGAACGATGACAAGCAAATTTTTATTAGACATTTGATTTTAAAGAAAGTTTGCCAATAACTTCTCTCCAAGTTGATGGACGAGTGTGCCCTTTTTGTGCTTCCTTTCACGGATGCGATAAAAGTTTGCTACTTTCTATATAATATTTAAAGTATGGACTTTAAGATGAGGGAAAAATTAAAATATGGAAGAGAAATGGGGAATATTTTAATATTCGAGAGGAGTAAAGAAATTATATTTTGAGGAAAGCTAATACGAATTTTATGTATTACAATAACTTTGTTTCTTTTCTTCCCAACGCGCCACTACTGATCTCCCAAATAAAATTTCACTTATTATAATAATAATAGTAATACTTAAATCACTTTTGTTTTAAACGTTCTATTTAATATGACATTACAATAATAATCAGACTTAAATCATTTTTCTTTTAAACGTTCTATTGAATAACTCAAAGCTTAAATAAACCCACAGGACAATAGTTTGAAAATCTCAGGTTATAGTACAATTAGAGGCAGTTATCCAGATACATTGAGTTTGATGACACACACGTAGTCGTACATTGTCTATGTTGTTTACAAGATCGTGCAAGATGTTTCTCCATAAATGAGCCAAAAAAAGCTAGTTTGAAAGTTCAATACATAGTCCAATTAAAGTCAAAATCTTCCAATTTTATTATTTTTCTCTGCTTGGACTTAGGACGTATAAAAAAATGTCTCCTTTTAAAGGTCAAACTTCACATAAATCAACCTAAAAAAATATATAAAAGTCCAGAATTTACTCGTTAAAATCTAATTGTCTCAATGACAATGACAAATGAGTATAAGTCAAAGCATGTGAGATTTAAAATGTCATGAAAAACTGTCAACGTTCATATATTGGATACAAAAAAAAAAAATATTTATTTTTTTGCTTTAAACATTTATTTTTACATGTAAATGAAATCTTTTGCAATATGGAAAATATTTTCGGTTTTAGTTTTATATTAAAAAATAATAATAACTGAAATTTGAAGTAAAATATTGCATGATGTTCAAATATTCATGAAATTTAAAATCGATTTAAATGACATTTTGTTTATCATGAAATAAGTGCACTCAAATTACAACCATTTATATTATATATAGACATACATACATATATATATATATGAGTGAGCATATGAAAGAGGAGAGAGAGAGAGGAAAGACAAAGAGAGAGAGAGAGGAATAAATGGAATAAAAGGAAGAAAGTAGAGATTAGATAGAGACGATGCTACTCCAAAGGGTTAATTCCCTACCTGGGAGTACAAAACTCGAGCATTAGAAACATGCATTAGGAGAGAGACTTTCGAAACCAGATGGAAAAAGATACTAGTCCTGATGATAGGGTGAAAACCATTCGTGACTGGGATAAAGAAAGTTATTTTATATTCTTTTCATTTAAATGTTCAAAATGTTCTTACGAATCGTTCCATAATTGTGGAACAAATTCATTATTTAGTTGAAAATGTGAAAGAATATTTATATTCGAAAATTTCTAAAATTATTTTTTTCACTTTAGTAGTTTTAAAGAAAATAAGTTAAATTCATTTTAAAATTACCTATGACACATCCGGATCATATATATATATATAAAGAGCATATATATATATATATACATATACATATATATATATATATATATATATATATACATATATATATATATATATATATATATATATATATATATATATATATATATATATATATATATATATATATATATATATATATATATATATATAAGCTACTTTTCTTTAAATAAATAATGATGCTATTTTCCTATTGAGCACAATATCTTATTTCTAAATGGTTCTGTTTATTAATGTTCTATTGAAAAATGAAGAATGCAGTTACTAGAAATGTAGTTTTATAACCTCTTCTAGATTTTCTGCGCTACTTGTGCTTAGAAAATGAATAATGTTATAAATAGAAAATAATACCGATAAAAATTGAATTATTTAAAGGCAAACCTTTTTTCCAATTTGGAGGTTCTTTCTCAATGAAAAAATCGCCATCATAAAAAATTCAAATTTTACTGTTTTCTTTTTCTCATGCATTCAACATATTGTTAACTATATTAATTTATTTAATAATTAATTTATGTAACTAAGAATACTGTAAATGCAGTTCCTTGTCCAAGAACTTGAGTGATGAAATATAGATACCAAGAAATGGAACGGGATTTGCTTATTACAAGTCACTTAACATATTTTATTTTATTTATTTTTTTTTATTATTTTTTTTTACAGAGTTCGTTTTTCATTACTCGTTATTTTGGGTTCAGAAAGCTACCATTTTATTATTTGTAAGAACCAGCAAGCAAGTATTCTAATAATGACAACTTTTCTATTACTACTACTACTACTACTACTACTACTACTACTACTACTACTACTACTACTACTACTACTACTACTACTACTACTACTACTACTATATTTGTAGAAACATGAGGCACGTATTCTAATAATGACAACTTTTCACATTTACAGTTTAGGTTTTGTAAGAAACAATGAATTTCTATTAGTGTATTCATTAGTTTATTTCATTATATTAAAATATAAACTTTTTTTGTACTTTAATTTAAACTTTTACTTTCCTATATACTATTATTGTGAAAAAATATATCATTTTCGGAATCAAGCAAAGATCAGGACACCTAAATCGGTGGGTTGCCAGAGTTCTCTTATTTCCTATTTCCTAGTTTCCTTTTTGGTCTATACGTTATGATGTACTATCTCTTTGATTTGTCGAGATTTCGATAATAATTAATCTTAATCGAAGTGTTAAAATATTTTAAAAAATTAAAGTAGTAAAAAAAATATTTAATAATAATATCCAAAAGTTAAAATTTATGAAAAGTAGTTTCAATTAATTAATTATTATTGAAAATCTGTAAACCCATTTAATTTGGGTATCTTTATCTTTACATTATTTCATGTTCCTGTCTCATAAGAAAAATAAGAATATATTACCAGTATATAATAACCAATATTGAAATCCGGCAGGAATAATAGAAATGTTTCCCATTACTGATGGCATCACCCAAGCCTACTTTTCCATCTATATTTGAAATCGTCGTTAAAACAATTTCGCATTTAATTCGGTTTCTAAATTTAAAATGGAGCATCGCAATTAAGAGAATCACATTATACAGTAGTATCGAAAATACATAAATATCTCAATGTTATATTTATAGATAACTTAACCTGTTATCTTGTAAAGGAGCTAAACACTGAATTTTAAAATATATTTTATGTGTTATATATATATATATATATATATATATATATATATATGTATATGTATGTGTGAGGAGTGAGGAGTGAGGAGGAGGAGGAGGAGAGGAGATGAGAGAGGAGAGAGAGACCTTTTTATCTGTCAAATATGAAGAACGATGACAAGCAAATTTTTATTAGACATTTGATTTTAAAGAAAGTTTGCCAATACCTTCTCTCCAAGTTGATGGACGAGTGTGCCCTTTTTGTGCTTCTTTTCACGGATGCGATAAAAGTTTGCTACTTTCTATATAATATTTAAAGTATGGACTTTAAGGTGAGGGAAAAATTAAAATATGGAAGAGAAATGGGGAATATTTTAATATTCGAGAGGTGTGAAGAAATTATATCTTGAGGAAAGCTAATACGAATTTTATGTATTACAATAACTTCGTTTCTTTTCTTCCCAACGCGCCTCAGGCTATTGATTTCCTCAAATAAAATTGCACTTATTATAACGATAGTAATACTTAAATCAATATTGTTTTATATGTTTTATTTAATAACTCAAAGCCCATATCAACCCACAGGACAATAGTTTTAAAATCTCAGGTTATAGTACACTCAGAGGCAGTTATCCAGATACATTGAGTTTGATGATACACACGTAGTTATACATTGTTTATGTTGTTTCCAAGATTGTACAAGATGTTTCTCCATAAATGAATCAAAAGAAGCTGGTTTGAAAGTTCAGGGCATAGTCCGATTAAAGTCAAAATTGTCCAATTTTATTATTTTTGACTGCATTGACTTAGGACGTATAAAAAAATGTCTCTTTTTAAAGGTAAAAGTTCACATAAATCAACATGAAAAAAATATATAAAAGTCCAGAATTTATCGTTAAAATGTTCACGCTTGCGCAAACATACACATAAACTTTAGAGCAAATCATTTTTCCAATTATAACCTTGCTTGGGTAGTTTCAGTATTTTACTTCCTATAGTAATTGATGTTTTGAAAGCAGCAGCTAATAGTCTTTATTAGATTGAGATTTATATATAGAATATCATATATAATATATATATATTATAAATGAATATAATATTGACAACCTATAATAATTAGATGATTATAATATACATAATAAATATTATAAGCTATATATATATAATATTATATTATATGAATAGATATATATATAATATAATACATATATATATATAGTATGTATATATATATGTATATATATATTATATTAAATATATAAAATCTATATATAATAGATACTCGATATATATATTTAGTATATATCTATATATATTATATATATATATACTATTTATGTATATATACTATATATATATATATACATAGTATATAAATATACACTATATATTATAATATATTATATATAAATATATATATATATAAAGTATATAGTTTAACTAATATACTTACGGATATATGTATAAATATAATATAATATAAGTATATAATTTATATATAATATATATATATAATATAAGTAAATATATATATATATATATTATATATATGATAATTAATAGATATATATATATATATACAGATATATAGTATAAATATATAATTAAATATATAGTATAATATAAATAATAGAATGGGTGCTAAAATATCCGATACTAGTATACTAGTATACTATACTATATATACCCTTATAAAAGAATTCCGAAAGAAAATTCTAAAGATTATGATAATATAATATAAACGAAAGTAAATAACTATATAATAATAGTATATAATATATTACATATAATCATAGATAACTACATATAGAAGTTCATAGAAATACTAAGACTATATATATATAATATATATAAAGTATATAATAAAATATATCAGTGGTAATATTACAGAGAGCGTTATTTCTATATTTAGCGCATAAAATATTCGTCACTATATTTATATTATATTATAAATATAGATATATATACTATTATCACCATAAAATTCATCTCTCCTCTTATATACTAATAATAATATATTAAGAATATATAAATACATTTATTATAAAAGAAGGGTAACCAAACGTGAACTCCTATATAATATATAATAGATATGTATAATAATATAATATAACTGGAAATATAATCAATCTACATCTAAGATATACGTCATATATATAGAAAATATAGAAATTAAATAAATAAATATAGATATACATAAATGATAATAAAGAATATAATAGTAATACTAAGCATACTTAAATTACTATAATATAATAGATATATATGATAAAAAATAAATATATAAATTACTATAATTACAATGTGATATATACGCGCCAATAAGACTATATTAATATATAATACTTATATATTTAATCAATATATATAAAAAGATATATAATAATACCATAATAAGCTAACAATTAATTAAAGTATACAAGATAAGTATAGGGTATACTGTAGAACTACTATAACTGGGCATAACAGTAACAATAGGCGATATAATATAATATAATATAATTATATAATAATACAATTATTTTTGAAAGGATATAAGTATAATTGCCTTATATATATCTTTAATATTATATATATTTACTTTAAAATAAGAAATTTACTATAGTATAAATACAGTATATCTGCTGAAACTATACTAGAAAATAGTCAATAACTATAAATTTGAATATAGATAAATATATAACTATCACTTGAATAAAAATTAAATCAGATATAATACCGACTAAGCAGGTCATAACTAGTAATATAGTATATAATATAAATCATTAATATAAAATAAATATAATATATTATTATAACGAATTAGTAAATATATATATATACTATTATCATTATTACATAAATAAATAAATTCATAATATGAAATAATAATACCCTAATATTATAAAATAGGTCTTAAAATTACGATGGTAGTGGGAGGTGCTCCATCTTGCTATATTGAGATCATAAACTCGAGCAATAACATTATAATAAATAAAATATACATATAAAAAATAAGAATGGTACCATATACTGTCATAATACAATAATAGTAAATACCTTATGAAAAATAATAAGATATAATGTCAATTAATAAAAATACTAATATACTATAAAAATAGTTAAAATAAATAAATAACCACAATAAATGAAACTCAGGAAAAAAACTATCTTAAAATTCGCTTTGCCTATCTATGAAAACATATACTTGTGTTTCTGTTAAAGGAATATAAATAATAGATTAATATTTTTAAATTAAGTCTATATATTAAGAATAATATAATAAATGATAGTATATAATATATATAAGCTCTAAAGCTGAGAAGATAACTTAAAGTCAATATGAATTTATAATATAGATACTAACCTTACTAATTTAATACAATCCTATAACATAATAAATGCCAGATTTAGTCATACAATAGAACATTTCATAACTCACCGATGATAATGTAATTAAAAAACTTAACTAAATAAAAAAAACAACTAAAATAACAAATAAAAACATATATAAAAAATTCCAAATAAATTTAATTGTTATATATAAATAATAAAAAGAACTGAATTTATAAATACCATAATACATGATAAAACTCAAATCACTATAATACCCGATAAACCCAATAAATCAAGATCTTATAGTCAATATATGAACAATACCATAATAACTAAACTATTAAATCAAAATAATAAAATTTATACTGTAAGTGTAATAATAACTATATGATTAGTGTTTGGTCATAAATCATAAAAAAATAAACTTCAAATAAACATATATATATCAAATATACAATATACTAATTAAGAAACCGTAGTAGCGCTACCAGACGCTGATCAGCTGTTTTTTAAGAATAACATTATACCATTCACACCCTCATCCGTAGATAAGTATCACTCAAATCTTAAAAATTCCTGAGCAACATTTGGGACCTTGCAGATCACATCGGAATATCAGAAGTTAATCGCGTTAAGCTACCCATTATACCAAGAATATAATAATAAAAGTCTATATATTAATTATTAAAATTCCCGATTATTATTATATATTTATATTATTATTAAATATACGAATAATGTCAATATGAAAAAAATTATTTGATTTAAAGATAAAATGCGCTTGCATGCTTACCAAATCC
The DNA here is from genome assembly GCA_015478945.1 of Trachelipus rathkii. Lineage (NCBI taxonomy): Eukaryota > Metazoa > Arthropoda > Malacostraca > Isopoda > Trachelipodidae > Trachelipus > Trachelipus rathkii. The sequence continues at coordinate 41,649 of JABUQX010108095.1, read as the reverse complement.
TATCCCCCAATTAAATATGTATTATTTAATATGTCATATATTCATTTTCACTTATTCAATGTAATATAAACAGCGTATTCTTTACAAAAATACATATAATTAATTAATGTATTATGTTTACTTATTCTTATTCGCTTAACTCCTATAAACATTATCCCTGAGTTATATAATATCTTACAATATTGGTTATTAATTTGCAAAACCGCATAATATATTATAATTATTGTTATTATTAATTTAAATATTATCGAATTTATTATTGATTATTAATATCGATTCTCTGAACATGAATTAATTAAATATCGTCTCAAATAATAGTGTTCATATTATTATTATAACTTTAATAATATATATTAGAATTTATTAAATTCATTACTAATTATATATTGTTGCATATTGAGCAATTATAATTACAATTCATTATTATAATTAATAACTGAAACACTCTGCTGGAGAATGTCCTATAAAAATATATACTAACTTATTCTTTTTTCTCATCTCTTGATTTATATAATTAATTATATTATTAATAGTTGCATGTATGACTTCTCTTAATATTTAACATTCACAGTTCTCCTTGAATGAAATGCATCTAATTCGAAGATGTAATCGGCATCTCCCACACTTCAAACCTCTCCAACTCATCATCACCTGAATAGAGCAATTGGGCCCAACAACCACAGTTCCAAGGTTCCATTCCACAGAACCTACCAAATAATAGATCATTCTTTTTCATTTAGCACTCCTACGTCCACAGAATATATAGTATAATTCAATACATTCTGATTTACAGCAAATGCATCTCTCACAACACAAAGTAACCACACCGACACGCACGCAACGCACCGCCACCTCCACCGCACCTCACCGCACCGCATCCACACCGCACCGCAATCATTCACTTGTGCTTAAATGGACACATAAACCATACTTCTAAAGAAATCATAAAAACAAATATGTGTTATTCTCTTTTCACGCTTTCGCATGCCTTACCCACTGAGAAGATATCATCTGAAATCTGCATTCTATAATTGCATTATTACTAACTTGTTATAACCTTATCGAACCCTTGACTGATATTAGCTCACTGACTCACAGTCATGTACCAACTTAGTTTTTAAATTCAGAAATATAAAAAATATAACAACATCATTATTATATATAGTATTACTAATAATTATTTTCGGTATATATATCCAAACCTATACTATAACTAACTAAATAATATAAAATATATAGATATCATTTTTAATAAACTAATAATACTACAATATCACATATATTTATATATTATCGTATAAATATAAATATTAATGAAAATTATACCATATACTCCAACTATGAGGTCTTATAAATCAAATTAATAGCCCTATCTATATAATATATTCTAGACCCAATAGTTACATTTTAAAGTTTTTATTACTCCCTAATTTACTTTACAACAAAATATATTAAAATTCATAAAAAACTCTCTTATCACACATCCTACATAAATCGATACCTTATATCTCATAATACTTTTTAAACAATTATAACCTCCTATATTATAATAAAATGACTAAAAAATAGTGAAAATAAAGTAAATCATAAAATACAATATTATTATATTTAAACTAATTAATAAATAATAACTATACATAATATATAATGTTGAATAACTAGAGTATTTAAATTTAAATACTAATAATCTTATATAATATTAATTTTATTAAACATAAACAAAATCATAAACAGTTTATATTTAACTTAAAATATATATATAAAATATATATTATAAAAAAATAAGAACAATAGAAAAACAATGACAAAAAATAATAGAATATATTTTAAGCTTATCATTCAAGAAAATATCCACACATATTATTGTATACACAGCAATAAAAAAAAAGAAAAAGTAATATCTATACCTAAATGAAAATAAAAACAAATAGAAACAAGAAATAAAATAGCATTACCAACATCTATGATTTTTTTTTCTTCAAAAAATATAACTAAAATAATAAATTAAAATTAACTTCATATTTATAACTCTTTAATAGAAAATTAATATATATATACCTAACATATATATACATAATTATCTAAACTTTTTTAATTTATACTTTTTCTCTTATACTTAATCACATAAAAATAAAATAGTACACACAAAAAAGCTATCAGTATTCCAATGACAAATAAACAGAACCCTACTTACTATAAACTTTCATAATCCATAAAGCACTTATGATATATGAAATTAGCATATAAACGTAAAAGCAAGGAAAACGCTAATAGAAGACCATAAGTAAATACTCAATCATCCATTTCATACCATACCAATAATACAAGATAATAAGCGAGGAACTACTCAGAGAAAAAAAGGTTATATCAATATTATATGTATAATAGCTAGTAAATAGCTAATAATAAATCTACAACTAAAATAATATATATTATATAATATAATATAATTAATAATCTATAATATACCCAATGATATATATAATAGCTCCTGTTGTTGTGTGAACTCATGTTTTTACACATCAAAAAACATTCCCCGACTTTCTAGAACACACTAAAAACGGAAATTCTTCTCGCAACATTCTTCAGCGAAGAGAATCACATTACTTTTTCCTTCTGCACCACTCTTTTCCAAGCTGAAATAGAATAGATAACTTTCTTGAAGTTCATTTAAACACTTTCTAAAGTAAATGATAAATAACTTGTATAAGACATTCAAATATAAACCTTGTCGCACTCCGAAGTACAACCTGCAATGGCACTATACTATATTAAAAAGTGCAGTATCGCGATGAGTACCCTGTACGAATATATCATCCTAATAGTAAAAAATAATATATATAAATAATATACAAAATTTCTAAGACTTACTATAATATAGATCGCTATATATAGTAGTAAAGTCAAATCACTATAATAACACATTAGAATATATAATAACATCCCATACAAAAACTGTACACACATAACCCCGAAGAAGTAATAGCTATGATGGGTACACGAGTAACTAATCGCAAATAAATTAATACAATATAAGTTCTGCAGAACCTCTACAATGATGCAAGGTAGATACTGCACTTAGCGCTGCACAAAACTATTATACAAACTACCTCAGTCAATGCGCCGAAATTTAAAAGGGGCAGATGAGATTGACCTTGTCCTTGAGCTTCAATTGGATCAAGATCTGCTGAAATCATTACATACAATATAATATATACAACGAGAATTATGCAAAATAAAACAGAACGACAGCGATCACCATATACCACTTATTTAATATAACTATTATAAATAACAATTAACAAATGCACCCTAGTTATATACAAATGAAAACTAATAAATTAGAAGTAGAATAGTTTTGAGCTATTATTTTTTTCTTTTACAGATACTGTTTGTATAGTATAAAATATTTTTGATATAACATCATAAATAATTATCTGCTCACAATGACATCAATAAAATTGAATAAAATTAATTTGGAAATTACCTACTTACAATTTATGAAGAAAAACAGAATTTCTTTAAATATTCCATAAAAAAAGGAATCATGGACATCAGACTCTAAAAATAACAAAAGGCATAACAGTATTGTTATAGTGAATAAACACTCCGATAATATACAATACGAATAAAACGTGTAACTATATATAATACCTAAAACATATATATATATAAACAAACACTATATAGTGGATATACAATGACTGTATCGAAATTAAAGTTCAACCCTCATAATATACAAATTATATTATATATATATACTACTAATATATATCTACTCCACCTACTGATAGACACTATATACACTTATAATATACAAATATAATATATACTATACAGATAATAACTATTAGGAACCAAGACCTAAATTAAACTCAAGACTATATATTTAATAAACATATAATATACCCTATTATCCCCAAAATATCTTTATCAAATATAATAACTATAACATTATTCTACTCTACATTTAAAACCACACAATGCTTTTAAATAGATTTTTCATCAATACTTTAAATATTCATAAATAAACAAAATTATTATAATATATAAATATGTGAAAGAACTATTAAACTAATTAATTATCAAATTAATCATTATCTTTAATATACTCACTTTGACATAAGTTATATTAACTATGTATAAAGAGAGAGCTAAACCTGATGCAGTTAGATAAAAGAGCCTACGAGTCGTACGCCATGATATATATAATATATATATACTGACCACAAGTTATAAATCAATAATAATAACTAACCCTAGTTAAATAAATTAAGAACCCAAATAAGCTAATATTATTTATATACGCCTACTATACTAATAAAACAATAAAGACTTACATAATACCTCCCTCAAAACTCCAATTATTTCTAAACTAAAACCTAAATAATATTTTAATTGTATTATAATACTATCTATAAGAGAGATTATTCAATTCACTATTTATAAATTAATATATATATTACATATAAAAATAATATATTTCAATCTAACATAATAATAATTAATAAATCATTTTCAAATTACTTATCTATCTATCTAGACTTCAGACTCTAGAAGAAATACAATAACCTATACAATGATGGCTAACCTATGCTATTACTCACCCTAATAACTAAATATTAATAACATATAATAAATTACTTAATAACACAACTACTTAACACCATACTTCAAACTAATTAATTCTATTATATAATATTACTATATTATATCAACAAAAATATATAATATATATAGAATTCCAATTTCATCTATAATATATAGCGTTCACTACCATTTAAACCCTAGATCATAATAACAGATTTAATGTATACAACCCTAATAATAATATATAAAACATATATAGATTTATTTCCTAATACAAATAATATAATACTATGCTGTACCGAATACCGAGCTTATTGTATATTAAAAAACATGAAAGAGGAAAAGAAGAAAAAGAAAATAAAGAGAAGACATACCTAGCGAGATTAGTAAGACAATCACTGAAGCTCATTAAAACAATTTTAATGAAATCTTCAAACATTTGATTAATTAGATGAAGAAAGGCAGACTATTCCTTATGACTTCAAGGCCCAATATTATTATTAAGAATAACACGCGAAATCAATATTTAATAAAAAATTGTGAAATATAATAATGAAATATTGTAAATTAAATGATGAAAGTGGAAAATGATATGAAATTGAAATAAAGTGTAATTATAATTATGCAAATATATTTACTTAGATTACACGTAATTTCGAACGAGAATAAAGAAATATTTAAGCTACAATACTTATTTAAAAAAAATTATCTATATTTTAAATTAAAATAATACAGTTGCTATTCAAATACCTCCGAAACTCTTTGAATATGTTAACACTAGATAGTAACATTATTCAACATCACGAGCTCTCTTCTCTCATTATGCAAATAAAAAAAATAATTTGCGATATAAAATAAATATAAGCTTGATTTTATATCACTCTATTATATATTATTTAGATTATCTATATTATTATATCTAGCTATGTGTTTAAATGTTTTCGAGGCAGTATGATCTAATATTATGAGTATTATATTCGCAAGGCTCTTGATGCTGGAAACCACCTTCTCCATTACTAACTCTTCGCACCGCCGTAGCCTAGCTATTAGACGATATTTTGAGTATATTACATTCTGCGAATTGACAATCCAACTCCTGCATACCCAGTGAGGTTACACGGATTATTCATTTTTATTATACATTTATTTTAAAATTAATATGAAATACTTATATTAACTTAATTTAAATTAATTATAAATCATATTATATATTAATCAAATATACAATTAATTAAATTTTACAAATTTAATTAATAATTAAATTATATTATATATTATATATAATTTAGAAATTAAAATATTTAAATATTAATATTTAACAAAATATAAAATTATTATAGTATTTAATTTATATTAATTATATATTTATATAACATAATTTATAATTATATATTATATAAATATTAATATATTTATATTGTAAAATTTAAAATTATTATTTTATTTATAATTGTACTATAAATAACTGTAATATGTTTTTAGAATATTAATAAATTATAATAATATTATTTAATTATATATAAATTAATGTAAAATTAATTAAATAATCATATAATTATTTGTTTATCTTTATATTTATTAATAATTATATAATTCTACAATTATTATTATAATACTATATTATATATTAATGTACGCGATATTAAATAACTTATAAAATTATTATAATAACATATAGTATTAATATTTATTTTCATATTTGCGATATAAAATTTATTCTTATTTTATTAATATAATTTATATATATTTTAACAATTTATTATATAAATTATATTTATATACTATTACAATAATACATTTTTAATTATAATTTATAATTATATTAATATATAAATTATAATTTATAATTTTAACTATACATAATTTTAGTAATTATTATAATACATAGTAATAATATTGTTAGTCTCTTTATTTTAACTTCACATATATCTATCGTTATGAGTATTTTCGTAGATATTTCTTTGTGTCACATTTTTATGATCATTTTCTCAAGAGATTACTTTTATTCTGTTTTTGTTTTATTATATTATTTATATTAATTATAATGTCTAAACTATTACTTTAGTATTAACGTAATAGCTGGGATAATAATGTTTAAATTATTTAATAAATACCTAATTATAATTATATAAGAGTAATATTTATTACTATAGAATGTTAATACGTAGATATTTATATATATTATATAAAGTATAAGTATATATATATAATAATATAAAGAGTGGATATTTTATCATATAGGTATATCAATAGTATAAATATATAGTATAGAATAGAGGTATAGAAAGGAGGTATATATATAATCAGAAGGAGTGGGGGAGGTTGGCCAAAGATGATTTAGATTATTATTATTCACAGAATTTCTTTTCTTCCTTTCTTTCCCCTCATTCTGTAATCTAACTTTTTCACTCTTTCCATTTTTCTGTGTTTTAAGACTGTTTCGTTGAATCTTTTAATAAATTAGTAACGTTCTTACCTATATCAGATTCATTACTTTACATCAGAGTCATTACCATCATTACTGCAGCAACTTCCGATGGTTTTCACTTCTTCAATTACTATAATACTATTACTTAATACAACTCACCTCTGAAACTATTGACATATCGCTTTAACATCTTTTTATCAAGAGCTTTCGAATCTTTTCTTCTAAACAGGAATATTTAAATACTGTACAAATCCTTTAATCTTATTTCATCGGCAATATGGGTTTGATTGACGATCTTCTTTCCATTCGTTTTTCTTTCCATTCTTTCTTCTTTCAATTCTTTCTTACTCTGGGTCCTCTCTTCCTCGCTAGTTCTGTAAATCCTTTGTTATTTTGCAGAACATATAATTTTTTTTTTGAAAGAGTCAGGCATTATACTGTAATTTCTAAACTAAAATATTTCAGTATTTATTCATCGCCCTTTAACTTAACTTTCACACTTTTCGTTTCGTCACACTTTCATCTCTTTTCGTTTGTCAATAACAATCATCTTAGGCAGTCAACGTTCATCTTTTAAATCTATCAATTATGGTGTTCCTTAGGGTTCGCTCATATCCCAACCCAATTTCTATTTTTCATTAATGACCTTCTGTCTGTCACATCATCACTTGTCCACTCTTAAGCTGACAACTCTATCCTTCGTTACTCCTTTTATTGTGAATGGTGTCTTACTCAACAGCAGATAACAGATTCCAGGAGGGTTGTGGCTTTGGACCAGCTTACTTTTGACTTTTCTAGTATTTCTAATATATATATATATATATATATATATATATATATATATATATATATATATATATATATATAGTATATATATATATATATATATATATATATATATATATATATATATATATATATATATATATATATATATATACTGCATTTCTAATGGTTGATTTCAATACCTTTAAAATTTAAATTCTTTTAATATTTAATCTACAAAATATTCCACGCAATTACTAACTACACCCTCGAAAACATATAAATTAAACTTCCGTCTGTACTTCATATTTTCTTTTGCTCACCAGATACAAAAAAAATAAAATAAAAAAAAAACTTTAAAAAAGTGGCAACTCTGGAGTGACTTTTGAACTTTTTCAGAACCCTAAGCTGCTCGCCCTGTTCAGGATTCTAGTTTTTCCTTGCTTCAAATTTGCATTACACATCTGAAGTGATACCACTCATACAGGGTGGAGTTTTGGAATTTTCGCCTAATCAGTTCTCGTCGAATCTACAATTTCTTTCTGGCAAAAAATGTTCCCTCAAAATCCTTATAAAATCGGCATTACAATGGACACAACTCTTTTAAACTTTCTAGTCACATCATCCTCTTTTGAGGAGACCCTGTGAGACTTTTTTGAGGAGGCTCCGTGAGACTTATGAGGAGTCTCCAAAAGACTTTTGAGGAGACCCCATGAGGCTTTTGAGGAGGCCTCGTGAGACTTTTGAGGAAACCCCGTGAGACTTTTGAGGAGACCCCATGAGACTTTTGAGGAAAGTTCAAATCTCTGACCTCAAAATTAACTGCTATGCTCGTTTCTGCATAAATCATAGTGACAAATTCCATAGCATTTTTACATCTTATATCTTTCTCATCTCTTTTTACTTTCACATTTTAAAATGACGCATAACGGGGTATGTCAGCCTTTAATTTTTGATTTTGGAATGGGCTTTTCCTTTCCAAACACCCTTTGATTTATGTAAGCTCTGCCTTTTCCCATCCAGCACCAACGCATTTATATATATATATATATATATATATATATATATATATATATATATATATATATATATATATATATATATATATATATAACTTATATATATATATATATATATATATATATATATATATATATATATCGATGGCGTACCTGGAAGAATACACTTGGGTAGGCAGATTTATATATAATAATAATAATGTAATAATATGTAATAACTAAATCAATATATCAGCATAATAATAATAATAATATATAATAATATAATAATAATAATATGTAATATAATAATAATATAATAATAATAATAATAATATGTAATATGTGTATATATATAATAATAATAA
>JABUQX010108095.1:20000-22500 GCA_015478945.1 Trachelipus rathkii | reverse complement strand
CGAACCCTTCTCAAACGATTTAATGGGAGCAAATCTCAAGATAAGTTTGCCTTTAAAATTCTCGGCGAGTCAGCTTTCGAAGAGTATTTTATAGAACTGTAACAAAACCTTCCCCCTCCAAACACTTAATTGCAAACTAATTGGAACTGAGAAATTCTCTTCGTCATCATCATACATAATATTGCGTGGGGAAATTTACCTAAATATTCAAATAAGGAAATGGTTAAATAGAGATTTTTTAATTCACTTTTCTTATTTATTTAAGCTCTGTTAGTATGTTTCACTAATCTTAGGTCAAGAAAACTGTTTTTAAGAAAGTAAAAATAATAATAATAATTATAATAATAATAATAACAATAACTAATAATAATAATAATAATAATAATAATAATAACAATAATAATAATAATAATAATAATAATAATAATAATAATAATAATAATAATAATAATAATAATAATAATAATAATAATATTAATATTAATATTAATATTAATATTAATATTAATATTAATATTAATAATAATAATAATAATAATAATAATAATATTAATAATAATATTAATATTAATATTAATATTAATATTAATATTAATATTAATATTAATATTAATTTTAATATTAATATTAATAATAATAATAATATTAATATTAATATTAATATTATTATTATTATTATTATTATTATTATTATTATTATTATTATTATTATTATTATTATTATTATTATTATTATTATTATTATTATTATTATTATTATTATTATTATTATTATTATTATTATTATTATTATTATTATTATTATTATTATTACTTTCAGTCTATCAACCTCCATTCCCATTCAGTAATTTCATATTATTGTTGAAGTTTAGAAATATTTTAAAACTTTTAAATTCCGATAGAAATTTTCCGAATATTTCAAATTTTTTTAAAAAGTGGATTTCAAATTGTGTTTTAAATTTTTTCATTTTTTCTACCTTTTTTTTACTTTTCTATTCTTTACTTTCTTTTTTTTTTAAATCATTGATTATCTCATTAATTTTCAACATAGTATATGCATGATCTAACTAAAGTAACGATATTTTAACTTTTTACACACACACACACACACACACATAATAAAATATATATATATATATATATATATATATATATATATATATATATATATATATATATATATATATATATATATATATATATATATATATATATATATATATATATATATATAATATGATAGGAAATAATGAATTCTCGTTTATTTAAGCATAAAAAAATATTATTTTATTTGTAATTAAACGTTATTTTAAAGTTATTTTAAAGTTATTTTATTTTAAAGTTAGTTTAATTTAAACTGATACCAAGTTTAATTAAATAAACTTAGTATTACTATTAGCAATAATTTCATTATATAGGTTAATTAATATTGGGTTTTGGCCTTGTGCTATCCTACACCGTCATTTAATTCAATAGCCATATCTAAGAGCTGACGACTTGCGCGCAGCCTTTGTGCTTTTGGCGCACTTCTTCAGTTTTCGAATGAGTCAATTAATGCTGTAAAAGGTTTAAAATTTCTAAGCTTTCATTGGGTTTTGAAAACCAAAAACTTCTACAAAAACATGTCGTTAAAATATTTTCAACCCTTTCTTTACATCAAAGAAAAAGTCCAGGTGTCTCAAAAGATATTCTTAACACAAATTTACATACTATAATTATTATCATTATTATTATTATTATCATTTTTGTTATTATTATTATTATTATTATTAATATTATTGTTATTATTATTATTATTATTATTATTATTATTATTATTATTATTATTATTATTATTATTATTATTATTATTATTATTATTATTATTATTATTATTATTATTATTATTATTATTTATTATTATTATTATTTATTATTTATTATTTATTATTTATTATTTATTATTTATTATTATTTATTATTATTTATTATTTATTATTTATTATTTATTATTTATTATTTATTATTTATTATTTATTATTTTTATTTATTATTTATTATTTATTATTTATTATTTATTATTTATTATTATTTATTATTATTTATTATTATTTATTATTTATTATTTATTATTATTTATTATTTATTATTTATTATTATTATTATTATTATTATTATTATTATTATTATTATTATTATTATTATTATTATTATTATTATTATTATTATTATTATTATTATTATTATTATTATTATTATTATTATTATTATTATTATTATTATTATTATTATTATTATTATTATTATTATTATTATTATTATTATTATTATTTTTAAATATATATATATATATATATATATATATATATATATATATATATATATATATATATATATATATATATATATATATATATATATATATATATATATATATATATATATATATATATATAAACCGGAAATACTTGAAATTTATTATTAGGTGGCCAATAATATTAGGTTGTATTGCGTTTATTTA
>JABUQX010108095.1:15000-17500 GCA_015478945.1 Trachelipus rathkii | reverse complement strand
TAATAATAATAATAATAATAATAATAATAATAATAATAATAATAATAATAATAATAAAAATACACTGTCTCAAGAAACAATCTTTTATTAATTAACATGAAGTTCATAATCTTGCATAGTTATACCAATTCATTTGTCTCTGTAACATTCCGCATATAAATTTTGAAAATAATTTGATTATATATATATATATTTTCCTCTAACTCAACCCTGGACGATTCTGACATTCCTCCTCCACCTTCTCCTCTCAGGTGTCCTATGTCTTTGCCTGTGATTACATTTGATCGGGTGCATGGGCTCCTGAGATCTATGAACGTTAGGAAGGCGGGTGGCCCGGATGGCATTCCTCCCCGAGTTTTGAGGGAGTGTGCTTCCGAGCTGACCCCTCCCCTCGTTCAACTATATTCTCTATGTCTCAATACTAACACTTTCCCTCAGTGTTGGAAGCACGCACATGTCCAACCTATTCCGAAAAAAGGAAGCCGCCTGATCCTTCTAACTATCGCCCTATAGCCTTCACCTGTGTTCTATCTAAGATCTTTGAAACCCTTCTAACTCTCACTCTTAGACCATCTGGAATCTCATTCTCTTCTTTCCGATCGCCAGCATGGCTTTCGGCGTTCGAGGTCTACTGGTGATATACTTTCCTATTTAACCGATTTATGGTTTTCCGCCCTTAGGAACTACGGAGGAGACTTGGCGCGGTGCGCGCTTGACATATCCAAAGTATTTGACCGGGTATGGCACGCGTCACTGCTCTCCAAGCCCCCTCCTTTGGTCTCTCCTTCTCTTTGCTTACTTATGTCTAGTTTTCTTTCAAATCGCTCAATATCGGCTAATGTTGTTGATGGGGCGATTCTTCTTCTTTCTGTCAATAGTGGTGTTCCCTAGGGTTCTGTGTCTTATCTCTACTTTATTCATACTTTTCATTAATGATCTTCTCACCTGCACATCTAACTCTATTCACTCATGCCGATGACTCGACCCTTCATTCTTCAACTCATTTCAATTTGCCCTCTTTTACTTCTAGAATTGCCTCTGTCTTAATCTTTCCGATTCATTCTCGCTGATCTGGATAGAATTTCCGGGTGGGCCGTCTGAACTTTGTGAAATTCAATCTTTAAAAACTCAACTTTTCAAATCTCCTCTCTAAGACACCTTCTAACTTTCCCATTTCTTTCGAGGTTCTCTCTGTCTCTCCTTTTGACAATATAAACATCCTTGGCCTTAACATAAACAAAAACATGTCTTGGAAACCTCACATCACAACGGTTGCTAAGGCGGCCTCAAAGAAACTGGGAGTTCTGTTTAGACTGCGAGACTTTTTTTCCTCTTCACAGTTACTCCAGTTATACAAGGGCCTCATCCGCCCTTGTATGGAGTACTGCTCTCATATCTGGGGGAGCTCAGGTTTCAAAAAGACTTATAAACTGTCCGTTTCTTTCTAGTTCACTTGACCCTCTATCTTTGCGGCGCGATGTTGGTGCTTTATCTCTTTTCTATAGGTACCATAGCGGCAAGTGCTCGAGGGAACTTTCCACTCTCGTGCCACCACCTTTAAGACGCCCTCGTAGCACAAGAGGTGCTGTGTGTCGGCACATGAGTTTTGTGTTGATATTAGCAACTCCAGACTAGTTCGTTGCGGTGCCTCCTTCTTTCCTGCCATACCTCTGTTCTGTGGAATTCTCTCTTCCATCTTCTGTGCTTCCACCAATTTAATCTCCCCACTAAGGCCCAGCGTCTGTGCTCATTCATGTAATTTGCGCGTTAGTTGAAGTTTATATTCTTAACACCTCTCCTTGAATAGATGGCTTTGTGTGTGTGAGAGGGGTAAAAAAATATATATATATATATATATATATATATATATATATATATATATATATATATATATATATATATATATATATATATATATATATATATATATATATATATATATCACAAATGTTTCTGATTTTATAATTCCTGTTTATGTTAGTTAATGAAAAGGTTAAAGAGAATGAGACAAGATTCACCAGTAAATATATATATATATATATATATATATATATATATATATATATATATATATATATATATATATATATATATATATATATATATATATATATATATATATAGAGAGAGAGAGAGAGAGAGAGAGAGAGAGAGAGAGAGAGAGAGAGAGAGAGAGAGAGAGAGAGAGAGAGAGAGAGAGAGAATGAAAAAGTAAGATGAAAGAGAAAGCAAACTTATTTTAATTCAATTCTAGAACATTTCGTATCAATAAAATTCCTCATCAGCTAATCTAAAATAATAAAATATAATACTAATTTAAAACAAATAAAACAAAACAAAAAACAACGAAAATAAATGAATAAAAAACAAATGAAGCGAAACTAAAAACATTACCTTGGGCACGAGAGCAGCATCGTAAAATATCGAGAATTGAAATATGAAAAGAAACAAAGGAGAAAGGAAGGAAAGCAAGAGAGAAATTAATTGGCTGTCAAGAAAT
>JABUQX010108094.1:17500-31891 GCA_015478945.1 Trachelipus rathkii | reverse complement strand
TGTAAGGAGTAATCATTTGGCAAGTGCTGCATCAGATGTCGAAATTGAAAAGGCAGTAGTGGGAGAATGGTTGAGGAGGGTTGTTGACCGATTGCCAAGGAAGAAAATCCTGTGCAAGTAAGAGGCTATTGAAACAGTATTTGATAAGACATAATAAACTCAATTATCTTTCTAACAGCTTTGCCATGATTAAAACCCAATTCACACAGTGAACCACCATTAATACCTTACATCTCATGCATGCAACGAAATCATAAAGGCATATTGAAAAAACTCGGTAATCATCCAATTAGAATCATCACTTGGCCTTGCATACAAAATCGCATTCATTAGTTCACATCCCTAACATAGTCATTATCATTTTCTAATCCGATATTTTCATTTGATATTTTGACGTAATGTACTCTTGGGACTCATTGCCGTTGATCCCAAAGGGTCCGTGTGAGTTCTTCAGGGGGTCTGCAGCTCCCTGTCAAGTTTTTTAAGAACCTGCATGTACAAAAGCAATTTTGCATATTATATGCCTTTTCAATGTGGAAACGAAATATACGGCTTTAGATTTTATAACTTTTCATAATAATCTATAAACTTGTACCGTATGTCATTTTATTAATAGGGGAAATTAAAACAAAAAGGTTTATAAATTATATTTGAATTTTACATGATCAAAACGCTAAACAGATAGGCCTAGAAATTTATTTCCTAGCTTATTAATTACAAAACAATTTAAATATAGTAGGCTAAACTGTAGCTTATTAATTAAATATGTTAACTGAAAAGTAAAATAATATTAAAATTCCTTAAGGTTAATTTAATTTCATTTTATAATTTATAATAATTCCAAATATGTTCATCCAGATTGTGAAAAACTAGCTATCTATTCCGATAAAGATTTTTGCTGCTGAATAATCAGTGCAACACTAATATATTTATATCTTAATTTCAAGAGGGACAGTAAATGATAATTTGAGATGCTTTTCATTCCTTATCAAAAATACGAAAAATACTGCATCAAATGACGTTTCAGAGGGTACAGGTAAGAAAAACCGAGTTGGCTATGTAAACTTACAGGTTACTAGGTTTTACAATTTAGTCACCGGCCGCTCACGGGGCAGAGCCGTATGCAGAGGGGTGTAATATTATAGTATATATATTATATATATATAATATTATATATATATATATATATATATATTATATATATAATATATATATATATAATATATATATAATAATAGTATATATATATATAATTATATATTATATATATATATATATATATATAATATATATATACATATAATATATATGCTTGTATATATATAATTATAATTTATATATAGTCTATAATTAAAAATACCTACTCGACAAATTTTGTTTTTTAAAAACTTAGAATGTAAAATTGTTATTTGTAACAATGAATGTTGTTTCATATTCTTTAAATGATAAAATTAATGTTTATATTACTTACCCTTTAAAGTTTGTTTGTTTCGATGGATTTTTCACAATTAAGTATTGCATTAGATCGAGAAGCTGTACATTTTCAAATCATTTTAAATCATGTTTTTAATCATGCTTGTAATCATGATTTTAATCATGTTTTTATTCATGTTTTTAATGTTTTTTTTTATTTAATGCTTTTTTTTTTATTTAAATGGTTTCATTTTTTTAATCCGATACATATACTATCCCACTATTTGTAAAATGTCCACTTTTTGAAGGCAAAATGCATGTTTTTTTGGATGCCTTATAGATAACTAAAACTTGTAAAGGATAGATTAATTGGTTGTCTGATAGGTATAGTTTTGAAACATTGTCGGGATACCAGATTGATATTATAGACATCCAAGGGATATATATTTCCATTTTATTTATCCGATTGATATCCATTATTTGTAAAATGTCAGCTTTTTGGATGCAAAATGTGTTTTTTGAATGCCTAATAGATAATTAACCATTCATCTAAAGGATAGATAAATCAGATGCCTGATAGGTACGGTTTCGAAGCAGCGTCAGAATACCGGATTTTAAATATAGACGTCAAATTGATATCCATTTTATTCCTTGCAATTGTCCTATTCATTGCAAAATGTCCAACTTCTTTAATGCCTAATGAATACCCAGGATATTCATCTATCCTTTAAAGCTTAAATGAATGTTTTGGACTTTTGGGTAACTTTTAAGCATCCAAAAAGAGGAGAGGACATTTTAATAATAATTAGACAATTGGAAGGAATAAAATGTATATCTCTTGGACATCAAAAATATTTAAATCCGGTATCCCGACGATGCTTCAAAACGATACCCATCGGATAACCAATTTATCTATCCATTGGATGTATGTTTTGGTTGTCCAATATGCATCCAAAAAGCGGACATTTGACAAACAATAGGTATATAAATTGGACAAATAAATGGATATCCCTTGGATGTGCATAATATTTTACCTCCGGTATCCCAACGATTTTTCAAAACGATACCTATCGGGCAACCTATTTATCTATCCATTGGATGTATGTTTTGGTTGTCCATTAGGCATCCAAAAAACATAATTTATGCATCCAAAAGCGGACATTTGACAAACAAAAGGTATATAAATTGGACAAATTAATGGATATCCCTTGGATGTCCATAATATTTTACCTCCGGTATCCCGACGATGCTTCAAAACGATACCTATCGGACAA
This sequence comes from Trachelipus rathkii, assembly GCA_015478945.1. Taxonomy (NCBI): domain Eukaryota; kingdom Metazoa; phylum Arthropoda; class Malacostraca; order Isopoda; family Trachelipodidae; genus Trachelipus; species Trachelipus rathkii. The sequence goes on along the minus strand of JABUQX010108094.1, from coordinate 29,204 downwards.
CCAATTTATCTATCCATTGGATGTATGTTTTGGTTGTCCATTAGGCATCCAAAAAGGATACTTTATGCATCCAAAAAGCGGACATTTAACAAACAATAGGTATATAAATTGGACAAATAAATGGATATCCCTTGGATGTGCATAATATTTTACCTCCGGTATCCCAACGATTTTTCAAAACGATACCTATCGGGCAACCTATTTATCTATCCATTGGATGTATGTTTTGGTTGTCCATTAGGCATCCAAAAAACATAATTTATGCATCCAAAAAGCGGACATTTGACAAACAAAAGGTATATAAATTGGACAAATTAATGGATATCCCTTGGATGTCCATAATATTTTACCTCCGGTATCCCGACGATGCTTCAAAACGATACCTATCGGACAACCAATTTATCTATCCATTGGATGTATGTTTTGGTTGTCCATTAGGCATCCAAAAAACATACTTTATGCATCCAAAAAGCGGACATTTGACAAACAAAAGATATATAAATTGGACAAATGGATGAATATCCCTTGGATGTCCATAATAATTTCAATCCGGTATCCCTACGATGTTAAAAAACAATGCCTATTGGACAACTTTATTTATCTATCCAATGGATGAATATTTTTGGTTGTCCATTAGGCAACCAAAAAGTATACTATATGCATCCAAAAAGCGGACATTTGACAAACAAAAGATATATAAAGTGGACAAATAGATGGATATCCCTTGGACACTTTTTACATCCAAGAATTGCAACGTTTGGATATCCAATTGATAACTTTGTGCTGTTAGGGTTATTGTTCGAATTAATATATAAGCATATAAAAAATTATCTAGTAGAACGAAAATAATAATATTATATATATATGTATATATATTATTTATATAATATATATATATATAATATATATATATTATATAAACATAGTATTATATATATATATATATATATAATATATATATATATAATATATATAATAATAATAATAATATAATAATAATAATAAATAATAATAATAATAATAATAATAATAATAATAATAATAATAATAATAATAATAATAATAATAATAATAATAATAATAATAATAATAATAATAAGAATAATAAAAATAATATATAATAGCAATAATAATAAAGGACCCATGTCATCACAAATTCAATTGAACCTTTTCGTAAGTTTCTAATACAAAACACATTAGATAACATTCATTTAATTTATTATGGGGTATATACAGTTGGCGTATTCCAGGATTTTTTTTCGGGGGGGGGGCCAGACAAAAATCGTTATCCTATTATATATTATATATATATAATAATATATATATATATATATACTATATATATATAATATTTTTATTTTATATAATATTATACTATAATATATAATATTATATATATTATATATATATATATTATAAAATATAATATATATATTTATATATATATAAAGTGGAAGGACCAAATATTAAAATTTCTAAGAAAAAAATGGGAATAATTTTAATAATAAATTACTTAAAAAATCATCTTACCTGATGTTAACTTTAATTGCCGGGCATGAGAGTGAGCAAAGTCCGAGATGGCATCTTCAGTTTTTATGTCAATATTTCGATGTACGTAGAAGGAGGGCAAATCCAGTAAGTCTTTCATCTCCAATAGAATTTCTCAAGTAGGTTTTCAGAAGTCTTAATGTTTAAAAGTTTTTTCTACTGAAGCAGTTGCCAAGGGTAAAATTGCCAGTATTTGCAAACAAGATGTAAATATTTGTAAATTTGTGACTCGGGAACACGAAGCATGAGTTCGGTCTATTTGCTGTTTTTGACGGATCTGTGCTGTTGATTGCCATTTCAATCCATAAATTCCATTCTTGCGCTTTACTAAATCTCAATTGGGCTTTCGAGATCTTCCTTATAAAATGTTACATCTTTTATCTTCTCATATAACACATTACACCTGTTCGGTATGACAAATTGCAAGGAAGATATAATATTCTTTATGATTTAAACCTCTCTCCTAAGGTGCTTAAATCATCCAAAATGGTATAAAAATGTATGTGCGATAATAAGTCTGTGGGTTGATAGTAGGAATGTTGGGTCTGCATTTTTGAATTTGTTAATTCTTGATGTACAGAAATTTCAATACCCAGCTCAGAATCAGATGCTGTTTCACTTCTTCAAAAATCTATGAAATTCTCATGTTGCATTTTATCCGATGGCTTCAAGTTTAGTTTTAACAAGAATTCGCTTCATTATATGCACTCACCAAAATCATAAGTGTGTCTCCAATCGTTTTGAAAGATTTTATGTTAAACTTAATAGTCTCTTTTTAAACAAAAAAGGAAACCAGGAAAAAATGGCTCTATCAAACATTGTTAGAAACTAAGTAGCTTTCTCTGGACTATCTCCACTTCACATTTTTGTATGTTCTAAAAAGCTTGCTTATTATCGGGCTTTATCATCTCTTTAATAATAAAACAGATTCTGCCATTGGCACCAGCGCGTTCGCTAAACTTTTTTCAATCTCTTTTTTGCTACTCTTAGGAATGATTTCTTCTATTTTTTCTAAAGGAACTTTTGTCCTCTTAGCACTTACAATGAAAAATTTACCAACATTCTGATAATTATTCCAAATTCATTTTTCGAATTATTTTGAAACTTTGAAGCGCTGTAAGGCATTTAAATTTAAGCAATGCAAAAAAGCAGCGAGTATAAATAGCTTTCTGTGACATTATTCTTTATATTACTCTCTGAACACCCCTGAGCTCACCACTCATTGCTGCTGCACAGTCATACCCTTGTCCTCTTAGATTATTTGTATATCAAAACCAAGTTCAGTTACTTTTCTTCAATTTATTTTGCAAGACTTATTCCCGTCAAATCATTTGCTGAGACGAAACACAAAAAAATCTTTTTTGGACGGTGAGAGTATTTCAATATCAACGTACGAGCACACAACGAAAATTGTTCCTTCTTGGACACATCGGTCGTCTCATCAGCTAGGACAGAAAATTTACTTTTATTTATGTTTGCACAATTTTTACGTGAATGAGATGCGCAAAATGAACGAATTAGAGTATTTGAAGCTGTGAAACTGGTAAAATAGCATTTTTCTACCCACTAGTTTTTAAATGTTCTGAAAAAACATGGTCTCCAGCATTAGCACGATATCTTAAAAGACAACGAAAAGTACCATCGTTTCCCATAAGCCAAGAGAGTTCGATTGAAGCTGAGTCATGATGTCCACGTAACGATATATTTTGCTTACCAAAGAATCGAATTGTTTCAACAATGGAATTAGCCGCTTTCTACTGATCTTCGGCCCCCCTTTTCTTCTGGCTGTCATCTGTTTGTCGATGCTCTCGATTTTTTTCTTGAACCTGCTTTCTTCAGCAAATCTCTCTCTCCATCGATCTTTGTGATATTTAGTTGCCTCGTGTTTTTTGAAAGATTCATTGGCTTTCTTTAAGCTTGAATACGGCTCGAGACAAAAACACCCAATTCCTGCTTGGTTTTCCTTTACCTTCTTTTGTTCCAAAAACAATGCGCAATTTGAGCAATAAACCCCAACGTTTTTATCAGAGAAAGCTAACCACTTAATGAAAATATCTTTCCCGACCTTTTCCTTCCTGAGCAGGAAATATATGTTTTGAATCTGGTTTCCAGAGATATTTAATATTTCCACTTTTCCTTATTGCTAAATACCGTACTATGAAATTGCTTTTCATTCGTTAAATTTTAAATTATTTTTAATAATTTTAATTAATTTATTTTTAATTTTTAATTTATATTGAATTTTTATAATTAATTTAACCTCTGCACTTTATATATTTTAAATGGATATGCATACTATACTGGTCCACACGAGGTCCACTGGGTATATATATATATATAATATATATATATTATATATTATATTATATATATATTATTATATACATAATATATATATATATATATATATATATATATATATATATATATATATATATATTTATATATATAAATTTATAGAGATAATGTGGAACTTTCTGGCTTCACTTCCGTTTCCATATCGACTGTAGGAATTCCAACACATTATGAAAATGAAATGAAAATGTTTAAAATCAAAGTGACACTTTAATATTAAGCAGCTTCACACTTTTTAAAAAATATTAAAAACATTTAATTTTACTTAATGTGATATATACAAATTGGGCGTTATATGTTTCTATCATTATTTAATTTACAATATATTTCACTTTGGGATTGTTTAAAAACAAAAAAACAAAAAAAACAAAAAAAAACGCTGCAATTTCTGACATTTAAAACGTACTAAAAATGTTGCTAGAGACATGCATAAATCGTTGCCAGCATATTACTCCGTCAGTTTTTGATTTTTTTTTTTTTTTTAAAATATTATTCCAGTATATGATACTAACAATTGAATTAAATGGTGAAGGACATGCTTTAAAAATATATAGGACCTGTTTTGTTTTATGACTCCGTCAGTGTTTTTTTTTTTTTTTTTTTTTTTAAATATTATTGCTAGATATATGATATTAACAATGAATTTAAGTGGGTAAACGGACATGATTACAAAACTTTAGCAACACTTGAAATAAGTTAGTTATTTATCACTTGTATATCATCATTGTTAACACAAGGGAAATACCTGTGGATAATTACGTATTTATATATATATATATATATATAAATATATATATTAATATATATATATATATATATAATATATATATATATAATATATATATATATATATATATATATATATAATATATATATATATATATATATATATATATATATATATATAATATATTATATATATATTATATTCTTTTATGTACAGTCTTTTATAATTTAAAACTAACGAATACTCTAGAATAGACCGCATAGATATTCAGGAGTCGGGGTCTCTCGGCCTCTAGGTGGACGACGGGGGGACTTCGTCCCCCCCCCTGTCCCCCCTCGGCCCGAGCCCCCCAATGGAAATATATGCTTCCTTGAACCTTAACCTCAACTTACTCGCATAGTTAATTTACTAAATAAAGTTGCTTAAAAAACTGATAATTATATTATTATTAGTATTATTTTATTATTATTATTATTATTATTATGGATTATTATATTTATATTATTATTATTATTAGAGTATTATTATTATTATTATTTATTTTATTATTATTATTTATTATTTATTATTATTATTTGTATTATGGCAAATTTGTAGAAACTGTACTGTGACTACCGAGTAACCTAACTTAATTTAACCTAACCTAACTAACTTAACCTAAACCTAAATCTTAACCTAAAATTAATTTTTCATTATTATACCAGTTTGTAATCAGGAAACTTAGGAGGTTCAGGTTGTACGCTAGCCTTGTGAGATGGTTGACTATATCCTCACTAGTTAATTTATTTATTCTTATTATTTTTATTATTTATTATTATTATTATTTTTTATTATTATTATTATTATTATTATTATTATTATTATTATTATTATTATTATTATTATTATTATTATTATTATTATTATTATTATTATTATTATTATATTTATATTTTTTATATTTTACTAAATTTGAATTAATAAATTCATGTCTAAAAAATTTTTTTTTTAACAAAGGTAGTGGAGCAAAATAATGCATCAAAGAAATGCTTTTTCTTTACAAAAAATTCTATCGCAAAATCAAAGCCTTACACAATATTTAGCCTAGGTTGTATAAAAGTATTGAAAAGGTGTCAGAAATTTAGTAAAACGTACGTATCTAGGATTTGGTCAATTCTTCTTTTTTTGTGTTTTATTTTACAGAAAAAAAGTAAAAACTAAAATTTCTCAAAATAATTAGTCCTTTACTTTAACTTTCGTTGTGTGATTTACAAAAAAGTAATTTATTTAACTTTCTATTGTTTCAATAACTAACTAATTAGAAAAAAAGTTCAATCTTTTAACGCTATGAGCGTTGGTGTCCATTGTGTTCGATTTAGTAGGTTTTAAAATAAATCGGCTTAAGCTTAACTGGAAGCTGATAATCCAACAAGAGCCTATATATATATTTATATAATATATATATATATTAATATATATATATTATATATAATATATATATATATATATATATATATATATATATATATATATATTATATAGTATAATATTAATATATATATAATTATTTGTTAGTGCTGTGTGTGTGTTTGTGCATGTGTGTGTGTGTGATGTCTGTATGAAAAATTATATGAAAAGGTATGAAAAAGATGTGTATACACGACCTTAGGTTAACATAGCTGGGTTAGTAAGTTTGATTAACCCTAGTATTGCTAGGTAGGATTGTTTGTTAGGGTGTACGAGACATCTTTGAAGGAAATGATCAGAGTTTTGTACTATTTTGACATGAGTATATAACTTCGCTGAAGTTAAATTTGTCATTTAACGTAAATGAAAAATGTAAATGTGAAAAATATCGTGTCTTTGACAGGTTGAACAATTTGTTAATTTAAGCATTTATTCGTAGTTAAGGGTGCTTAAATCTATTAGGTTATGCTATCTTTTTAGAAAATGATAAATTTTGTAAGATATTACTATGTTAGCAGGTGATGATGTGTTAGAAACGTGGGCTTAGGTTAAGTTTTTGCTGTGTAAATGTTAGATTTTGTGGAGAATTTAGTGTCTATGGTAGGTTACAGCACTTTATAAATGCTTGATATATTGATAATGTTCAGCCTTGGTAGGTTTTGACGAATAAAGGTTTACATGTTAAGGGGATGATTCAATCTTTGGCTGGGGCTAATCCCAGTTTTCAGCCCGACCTAAAAATGGACATAAAATTCGGAATTTTCAGCTGATTTTGACTATATAAACACCAAAATGTAGCTTTTTTTGCGCTCTAAAACGTTGTTTTCCGGTGTTTTTCTGTGACTGTAGTCATTCTTTCAGAATTTTCAATTTTTCAAAATCCATGTTTTTGACAATTTTCATATCAACTTTCAGATTTTTTTGCGAAATGACTTCAAACTTCAAATATGCATAGATGGGTCCATTACCTACAATAATTATGTATTACATTTTCGAATTTTTTAGTTTTGTGCTCAGCGTTGTCCAATTTCCAAACCCATTTTTTTTTTAATTTGAAAAGTGAAAAATTGACATTTTTTTTTCTACCCATCCGATCAACATCAAATTTTCAGGGCTTGTATATTCGGGCAAGATGCATCTTTTTTACTTAGATAATTTTTTTGTATACTCAATAAAAAAAATTTTTAAAAATTTTCAAAAATTTTTTTTTTTTGAAAATTTGTTCCAAGAACAAATTCAAACCTATTGCATATACAAAGAAATTATCTAAGTAAAAAAGATGCATCTTGCCCGATTATAAAAGGTTTGTCGTTGTACATTATATTCTTAGTTCAGGTTATGTTATGTTAGCTTTATTAATGTAAAAACTTTGTTATGTTAGCATACATTCGAAGGTTAGTATATAAAAAATTATTTTTGTTATGTTTAGCCGAAATGATACTCGAAATATGACATGAATCAATAGATCAATAGATCAAAAGGTCATGGTGGGAGGGTGGGGAGGGGTTGATGGTTTGATTTACTGATTAACTGATTTACTACTTTAAAATCAGTGAACTATTACAATTTACCATGATATTTTTTTCAAAGAGCTTATTTTTATGTTATGTTTGGATAAAACTTTGTTATGTTTAGTTATTCGATGGTCTGTATGATAATTAGACAAGGTTATGATAAATTTTTGTTAAATATTACTTTGTCAATGTAAATTTAACTTTAATATTTAGAGATATGCTGGAAAAAGTCAGAATAGGTTACGTTTTGTATTGCAATGTTAGCTTACTTTACTGGTATAAGTTTGGAAACTTTGTTAATGTTAAACAGTTGTTAGCGCGAAGTGTGTTTAGGTTTTGTCATTGCACATTTATTTTCTTTAGTTCATATGATGCTATGTTAGCTTTATTAATGTAAAAACATTGTTATGTTAGCATATTTTCGCTGGTTAGTATATAAAGAACTCATTTTGTGCTATGTTTATCCGAAAAGATATTCGAAGTTTGAGATGAAAAACAATGTGTTAATCTGTAAATTAACATTGATATGTTAGAGATATCCTTGAAAAAAGTGTTAAATAGGTTACGTTTTTTTGTATGCTGTTTTACTAGTTACTTTACTGTTGTTAAGTATGGAACTATTGTTAATGTAAGTAGTTTATTCGGCGTAAGCGTGTGTTAGGTTGTCCATGCTCATATATTCTTATTCTGGGTAATGCCTATGTTACGGTTTATTAATGTGAAAAACAATGTTACGTTAGCATATCATTTCGATGGTTAGTATATAAAGAAACTTATTTTTGTTACTATTGTTATCCGAAATGATTACTCATGTGACCTTGAACATTAGATCAATAGCATCAAAATGTCATGACGGTGGCATAGGGAGGGGGGCGGGGAGGGAACGGGTGGTTTGATTTACTGAATTTACTGATTTACTGCTTTTTAATTCAAGTAAACTATTACACTTTACTATGATAGTTTATTCAAAGAACTTATTTATGTTATGTATGGATAAAAACTTTGCTATTTTTATTTATGTTTGGATAAAACTTTGTTATGTTGGCAATTATTTGTTGGGGATTAGATATTTTATGTAAGTTATGATAAATTTTTGCTACATAATTACTATGATAAAGTAGAAAACTTGTTACGTTAGCATATATTCGTTGGTCTGATATGATAATCGGACAAGGTTTTGATACATTTTGCTAAATGTACTGTGTCAGTGTAAGATTAACGCTTAATATGTTAGAGATATATTTGAAAAGTCATGAATAGGTTACTTTTGGCATGCTAATGTTAGTTACCTTTTTACTGGTGTAAGGTCTGGAACTTTGTAATGTTACAGGTTTTAGTCGTTGTGTTAGGTTTTTCTTGTACATTATTTCCTTAAGTTCGTGTTACGCTATGTTAGCTTTATTGATGTGGAAACTTTATACGTCTTAGAGTATATATCATTGAATCAGTAACATGAATTAAATAACACAATGTTGTTGATAAATATTTAAGAATTAAAAATAAGATACTGTTATATAATTACATTGTTATTGTTAGAGATATGCTTGATTAAAGTGTGAATAGGTTACATCTTTGTATGCTATGTTGTTAGCTTATAGCTGTTGTTAAGTGTTGGAACTATAGTTAACGTTACAGTTTATTCATTGTTTAAGCGTATCAGGTTTTGTCAGTTGTGTATTATAATTCATTAAGTTCACAGATGCGTTAAGTAAGCTTTATTAATGTGAAAACTTTGTTACGATTAGCATATATTCGTTTATCAGTGTATAAGAACTTGTTTTTATGTTATTTTATCCAAAATGATACTCGAAAAAATTGTGACTTGAATCAACTGATCATAGATCAATGATCATGGATGATGTGGCAGTGTGGTATGGCCGATTTGATTTACTGATTTAGGTGATTGTAAGGGTATGTAAAAACATGATAATTTAGTAAAAAATATGACCTGGAATCAAAGATCAAAGAATCAAATATCAGGGTGGGACAGGAGTGTAGGTTGGGTGTGATTACGATTTGCTGATTAGGTTATTTAAAAATATACAACTTTTACTAAAAAATATGATTGAATCAATAGATCCAATAGATCACGGATAGGACAGGAGGGTGGGGTGCGTGGTTTGATTTACTGATTTACTGATTTTAGGGTATGTAAAAATACAATATTAGTAAAAAATATGACTTGAATCAATAGATCAATAGATCAATAGATCAATAGATCACGAAAGGGGTGGGGAGCGGCAGTTTGGATTTACTGATTTACTGATTTACTGAATAACTGCTTTTATGCTTATAGGGTATGTAAAAACGTGACAATTTTAGTAAAAAAAAATTGACTTGAATCAATAGATCAATAGCAATAGATCAATAAGATCAATAGATCAATCAGATCATGGAAGGCTGAGGAGGCAGTTGATTACGATTATTTACTTGATTAGGGTATGTAAAACGTGACAATTTAGATAAAAAAATATGACTTGAATCAATAGATCAATAAGATCATGGAAGGCTGAGGAGAGCAGTGATTTAACTGTTTACTGATTACTGCTTTTAGGTATGTAAAAAAACGGTAACTGTAAGTTAAAAACTGAATGGTTTACTACTTCCTGTTATTTACTATTTATTTATTTATTTTTTATTTATTTTTCATGATGGTTCTGAAACCATTATTTTCGAAATCTACAGACCCAATAACGTATACAAAAACACCAACATTGTTGTTAATACGAATGTTTGTTAACTCGGCACCGCACCGCTCCAGCAACGGTGCCGGAGCCAACTCCTCAGATTCCGAATACCACTATTTCTAGAAATTCAACTCTGAATCCTCTCATCAAATTTCAGCTTTACGAACACAATGAGGGTACGTCACCATCTAACACCCCTTCAAATTTTAACCCGATACGATAAATCTAACCATTGTAGATATATATCAGAGCTATAGGCCGGGCCGCGAACCGGAGCCTAAAAATTCATTCATAATATCATATGATAATTAAATAATAATAATAATAATAATAATAATAATAATAATAATAATAATAATAATAATAATAATAATAATAATAATAATAATAATAATAATAATAATAATAATAATAAAAAACTTAAAGAGGCTTGAGCCAGAGTTGTTCGCGCTGGCTGAAGCGGAGTCGGAGCCAGAGTCAGAGAGGCAAGCTTGCGTTCGGAGGCGGAGCGGTGCGGAGTCGGAACCGCAGGCGGAGCGGTGCGGAGTCGGAACCGCAGGCGGAGCGTTGCGGAGATGGAGCCGCAGCAGAAGGACCCGAGGGTTGAGCGGAAGGCGGCTCAAAATTGAGCTCACTGCATGAGCTCAATTTTTTCGACAATAATAATAATAATAATATAATAATAATAATAAATAATAATAATAATAATAAAATAATAATAAAATAAAATATAATATAATAATAATAATAATAATATAATAATAATAATTGATACAGACAGCAGACCTTCGGTCTGTCTGCTAGGTGTTTGGTTGGCCCGATCTTGCCCTTAGGCCTAACCTAATTCGATAATTCGAACGCTTCAAAAGGGCGTAGCGGCTACGCTCTAGGAGGGAAGTACCCCCTATATCCATCTTAGAGACTTGAAAATTCGTCAATATCGACCTTAACACCTACATAGAATATATTCCAAGTTTCAGCCCTATAGCTCTAATAGTTTTCGAGAAATCGCTGCTGGATGTCAATCAGGACCATAACTACTTATATATATATATATATATATATATAATATAATATATATATATATATATATATACTTATAATATAATAATATATATATATAATATATATATATAGTATATTATATATATATATAATATAATATATATATATATATTATCTGCTTCAATTAAGCTTAAGTTAATTTTTTATAACTTACGTTATCGAACAAAATGTACAAGAGCGCTCACGGTGACCGACAAATGATTTTTTTTGTTTTTTTTTAAACAATGCAAATGAAATAAATTATAAATATAAAAGTAAATTTTGTTAAGTAAGGTTATGTTGAGTCGTTAGTTTACATATATTTAAACTTTTTTTTAAATCTTTTAAAGGTGTGAAGCTCTTTTATTGCCTAAAGTTTAATT
>JABUQX010108094.1:7500-12500 GCA_015478945.1 Trachelipus rathkii | reverse complement strand
ATATATATATATTTTTATATATATATATATATATATATAATATATATATATATCATATATATATATATATATTATATATATATATTATATATTTATATATATATATAATTATTATAATAATATTATATATATTATATATATATTATATAGTATATATATATATATATGTATATATATATATATATATATATTATATATAATAATATATATATATACAATATATATAATAAATATAGTATATATTATATATATATATAGTATATATATATATATTATATATATAATTTTACCGGTATATAGAATAATTAGTTTTAATAATATTAATAATTAAATTATTATATATTATATATATATATAATAATATATATATATATATATATATAGTATATATATATATATATATATATATATATCTTGAATGCATTCGAGGCAGTGATTTTGGTCAAACGTCTCGGCTTGAGATGTGTGGATTTAAATCTTACATCTTTGAAAACCAAATAATTAAAAAATGAGGGAGAAGAAGAATAAATTGTATTAGGTTTTTTGGAATTGCAACAGGCGTATGATAGAGTTTATATCGGGAAGCTCTATGGCAGGTGTTAGTGATATCATGGTGTGGTGGTTAGGCTTCTGAAATGGAATCAAAGTATGTATGGCGATAGTGAAGAGTGTGTAAGAATAAATGGTATCAAAAGTGATTGGTTTAGTATTAATAGCGTGAGTGTGAGGAGGGTTGTGTTATGTCTCTTGGTTATTCAATTTGTATATGGATAGGTGAAGAATTAGAGGTGGGTGTGGCCGAAATGGTGTTAGAATGATGGAAAATGGAGAGGAGTGGAGGGTGCCCTACCTATATATGCGGAGATTTTGGTTTTGTGTGGTGAATCTGAAAGAGAGTTTTGAGAGGATTGTAGAGAGATTTGGGGGTGTTAAAAGGAGGGTTTGAAATTTTAAACGTAGATAAGATTAGGTTATGGTCTTACAGTGAGGACAGTCCTCAATTGAGTTATGTTAATGGTGAGCAGCTGGAACAAGTGTCGAGTTTAAATATTTTACTGTATGTGTTGGATGAGAATGGGAACGGATGATGCCGAGTGTCAGTAGGAAGTTCGTGAATGGCAGAAGGTTGCTGTTGCCAATTAATCGTTGGTGAATGTAAAGCGACTAAGTCTTGATGTGCGCTAGGTCTACATGAGGTATGTTGTTACCTGTGTTATTGTATCAGTAGTGAGACTATGGTCCTGAATAAGAAGGTATAGAGTCTAAAGTTCAATGTGTTCAGATGGACAATCTTAGGGCATGCTAGGTGTGCAGGAAGAATTGATAACTGAGAAGGAAGTATTAGAGAGTTTTATGTGGTGTGAAAGCAAGGGGTAAATGAGAGAATAAATGAAAAGTATGTTGAGATGGTTTGGTCATGTGGAAAGGGTAGATTGACAGTCGGTTGGTTAAAGGGATGTATAGTGGTGAGTGTGCTGGGAATCGACCGGCGGGAGACCGTAAGAAAAATGGATTGAGTCAGTAAAGGAGTCTGAAGGAGAGAAATGTGAGTTTGGCAGAAGGCGAGAATAAAGGTGCTTAATAGGAGGGAATGCGGCGTTTTGTTGAGGGGGTATGGTTGTGGTCCCACCTGCGGCCAGGATGAACCCTATACACTGACCGATTTACCATAGTAAGGGTCCGTCGCGGTCCCGTGAAGCTCTTGGGTGGATTTTCCGTCTGTGACGAGTTCTCACTAATTAATGGTACTGGGCTTTCCTTTTCGACTTTTGTCATGTTCTTCTACTGCTTTTCTTTTCCGATGCATGATACGCACCTTACCCCCAGTCTTGGGGAAAATGAAGATGAAGAAGAAGAAGAAGAAGAAGAAGAAAGAAGAAGATCACATACTGGGATTTGCTACCAATCAACCAGATTTGATCTAGGAATAAGGAATGCGCAGAGCACTGTTTTTACCGACTGAAGCTATGCGGAAACGAAGAAGCATAGTATGGAGTTTGTTTGCTTTGTTTTTTCATTTAGTGCTCTTTACGTATTTTCTATAAGGGGATTTACAGAATATTCTGTGCTACCAGATGATAATAATTAAATAATTTTATTTTATTATCATTTGAATTCTTATTACTTTCGCAATTAAATCGTTTATTATTATTATTATTATTATTATTATTATTATTATTATTATTATTATTATTATTATTAATTATTATTATTATTATTATTATTATTTTATTATTATTATTATTTATTATTATTATATTATTATGTATTATTATTATTATTATATTATTATTATTATTATTAGTATTATTATATTATATTATTATAGGCCTAGTGGTTAGTAGTAGTAGCAGTAGTAGTAGTGTGAGTAGTAGTAGTAAGTAGTAGTAGTAGTAGTAGTAGTAGTAGTAGTAGTAGTAGTAGTAGTAGTAGTAGTAGTAGTAGTAATATAAAATAAAATTCTTTAATCTTTGCAGAATTTGTGGTGCAGATTCTTACCTAAGAGATTTGGGAATCTTGAACACAAGTAACAAGTATTTGGCTAAAATATTGGAAAAAAATTACATCCCTTTTTATCTTGAACCTGACCCTAAGAAGGTCAACATTTCTAAATTTTTAGACCCTGTAAAAGAGAGGGAATGCATGTATGTTGTGCCAGCACATAAGGCAGTGTATTATCAAATCAAATATAACTTGACAGTCACTAATTCATACCTTGTGGATGATAAGGTAAGATTTATTAGCCCAAATATATTCTAAACATGGTTTTTTTTACAGTGTTTTGATTTGACTCATTTTGTTTGATTTCTTTTCTCATTTGTTTTTTTTTCTATTTTATTTTGTCAAATTTTTATATTCGTTTTTGCACATTGTTGTTATGCTTTCTTTCAATTACATTTTTCAATAAACATTTAAAACTCTGAAAAAGTCTTCATTTTTAAAATATTATAAATATTTGTATTCTGAAATCTTTTAAAATATAATATTTCTGAAAAAATAAATAAATATATTTTAGTAAAATATTAATTTTCTTCTTTAGTTGTTTAATTCAAATCAAGAGAGGTAAAAAAAATGTTTTAAATTTAAATTTCAGCAAAATTATAATTCATAAACTAGGTGCTTATTTCTGTAATTTTCTTAATTAAAACTAATTAAAAAGAATAATTAAAGTTAAGGCGGATTTTCGGATAAATTTGTTTATAAAGAATTTATTTCATGAATGGTGAAATATAAACATTGACACATCAAGAATTGCATAGAATAGAAATTTACATTGAAAAGACGAAGAAACATTAATTTGTGAGATTATGTATCTTTAAAGGAGACAACTGGGATTAAAAGGTCTGTTCATGCTTTTACCACTGCTTGATTAGAAATAGACTCTGATTATAGGAAACCAACAAAATCTTGATCCCGAAGATTTTACTCCATTAAACGGATATATCATGCTCATAAGCCAGTTAAAAGCAAAAATTTGAATATATAAAGTTGACTACTCAGAAACACAAAGTGCATTGTTTTCACACCTAATTATTTTCTAATTTTTCACTCTCTTCGAAAATTAATATTATAGTGCCAGATTTAAAACTAAAACTTTTATATAAGACAAAGCAATTCAAAGCAAGGCAACAATTTCAGCAAAATCATTTAGCAGCAAATTAGGTTTGATAATGACAATTGAAGCAATAATAATAATAATCAAACACTTAGCAATGTTATTATTAGGCAGGTTCTCAAATCTATCTATAACATTGAAATACATGTTTCTTGGAATTAAATTCTACTACAAAAATCAAACTTTTGCTTTTATTAATTTTTTCTATATGTGGTGGTTAAAATTTACTTGTTATCATTCGACTTTTTCCATTTTTAAATTATCACTAAAACGCTCACTGGAAGAGTCCTATTTGAGGAGGAGGTGAAAAATAACTGTTAAAAATAAAATTAAATCCATAAGATGCCACCTAAGGCAAATTTTAAAGTGACGGAGATTAAATTCAGGAGGAAGTACTAAAGATGGAAGAGAATTCTACATCACAGGGGTTGTTGGAATAGGGAAAACACTACTGTAAACATAATTATACAAAACGTAGAGGGAGTGGTCATGAGTGGTCAATTCTCTGGGTCACTTGCTGCTATAGTACCTGTATGAAAGAGTCAAGATACCAACGACACGTCTCAAAGATTAAGGGTGAGAGAATAGAAATGTACAGAACAGTTTATAAGCCTTTTCACCTTTGACTCTACCATATCCAAAAGACGGGTGAAACCTGAGCCCCCTCTTCAGATATATGAGCAATACTCCATACAAATGCTAATGAGACCCTTTTATATTTGGAGTAACTGTAAAGAGAAAATATTTTCTTCAGTCTAAACAGAACTTCCATGTTTTTAAAGGCATTCCTGGAAACCGTTGTGATATAAGGTTCCCAAGACATTTTTTTTGTTAATATTGAGGTCAAGGATGTTTATATTGTCAACAGGAGAGACGGGATAGCCATCAAAAGCGATAGAAAAGTTAGGTGTCTTTGAGAGATAGAATAGAATCGTAAAGATTAAGATTTGAAGCAACTCTAGATGTAAAGATCGGAGATTGGTCAGGGAAAGTGTTTGTATGGTTTCTGACCAAGTGGTATATATTATTTAAGTGCGAGGATATTGAGGCCCGACAGCAATCCATGCCTCAGAGCAATGCGGTCGGAGTGCTTGCCACCGCGGGCGTGGGTTCCCATCCTATAACGCGGTCTTTCCAATGAGAGAAACATGATACGAGTGATTTGAAGATGAATAGATTGCTCTGTTGTATGTGTTGGTAGCGATGTTTGTGTGTTGAGATTAGTGTAATACACTCTACCATAAATTGCAATACGCAAATATTACAGAAAATCTCCTACTGACGACAATTTTTTGTGTCAGTTCACGTACCCGAACGAGGATTCGAACCCATAAGTGAGAGAGAATCCGCCTTCTGGAGGCAAGCCAAAAAAGCGCTTAAGCCA
>JABUQX010108094.1:0-2500 GCA_015478945.1 Trachelipus rathkii | reverse complement strand
CCTAAGATAGTGCAGGGTGTGTCGTCGACATACCTTATGTAAAATACGGGTTAAAGTTGGTTTGTTTCACGAAGGATTTTGTTTTTCCAGATTGGACATATAGAAGTCTGCAAATGTAGGTCCAAGTGGTGAGCCCATCGACACTCCATCAGTTTGTAGATATATGTTTTCTTTAAATTTAAACGGTGTTTGGGTTCAACAAATTAATAAAAGGTTCCTCATATGTTGCTTCTGATATTTGCTTGGTGGGCGGTAGGTTATTTGAGTTGATATACTTCGTTAATTATTATGTCAATCGTTTCAAGAAACCAGTACATTTGTGAACAAAGACTCTACATCAAGAGAGGGCAAATATATTAGTCTGTCTTCCAAGTTTTTTAAAGTGTGATTATTTGCAAAACGTCATTATTGATTTAACTATCTGAAAGAGTTATAAGATATGTCGGATAATGCTGTCAGATATTGGGCAATTCGTGTGTAACCGTTCCGCACATAGATATTACAGGTCTCAAAGGTGGATTTTCTGAGTTTTTGTGTATTTTAGGCAATCCATATATATGTCCTAAATTATAAAATCCAGTTCTTTTAATTTTGTCAGAAATTCTTTTGTTTTTTATTTTTGTTTTTTATTTTTGATTCTGTAGATGTCTTTGTTAGTTGTATTGTTAGTTTTATCAGAAGTTATTTTAAATTTGGTTGTATCATTAAGCGTAGTTTGAATTTTCTTTTCATAATCAGATTTGTTCATTATAACTACTCCACCACCTTTATCTGGGCGTTTGATAACTATGTCATTATTATTTTTAAGGCTAGAAATTGCTGTCTTATCATCTTTGGTGAGGTTATCATAATTGTGGTCTTTAAGAAACGAAAAAGAAAATGTTTTAAGTTTAGCTTTAAGATGATCATAATTGTTAACTGTAATAGTCTTAAAAAATTTATCTTTTTGTACAATGTCATTGAATAGTTTCTCGACTTCGATAGATTTCTCCAATTTACTACACTTTGTTTTCAGTCCAAAATTGAGACCATTGTTAAGAATGGATGTTTCATTTGTGTTTAGTTCATAATTTGATAAGTTAATAATAAAAGATTTGTCTTCTTTAAGGAGAAACTCATTACCATAGAGTTTCTGTAATTTCTAGATGTGTTTGAATCTGATATCCTTATTGAGATCAGAAAGTTATCTAGTGAGGAACATTATTAGAGAGTAAAAATAAAAATTTCCAGTTGATTTCTTGAGATCAATTAGACAACGTCCTGTTTCAATTTTTAGATTATAATTTTTCATTTCTAGTTCTTTAATTTCATTTAAAAGTAGTTTGAGTTTGAAATCTTTTGTTAATTCACTATTCTGAAGTTCTCTATTATAAAGTCTTATATTGAGAAAGTTTGGAAACAGCTGATTAACTTTGCAATAATTTAGGAATTCAATATCAGCCTTTGATTTTATAAAAGTTTTTGATTTTATTTCCAAGTTTCTAAATAGTTATTTCTGTACACAGTTTAATTTTCTTAAAATAATCTTTGAAAACAATTTACATGAGAAGAAGAAGATATATTTATTTACATTTCCCGACGCGTTTCGTCTTTAAACTTGAGACATCTTCAGAGGATTAATTCTTGTGAGCGAATGAGTCTTAAATAATATTAATAAGTAATTAAATTCAAATGATATTTAGTCTAAAAACAGATAATACATTAAACTTTATGTTAATGTCTGGATCTGCGTGTTTTGATGTAGAAGGCCTCAGCAATCTTCAGTTTCTGGACTTTACATGATCCGTTAAATCATTGTGAAGTGTTTAGAAAATATTGCTAATAGTTGATTGGCCATGTGACCGTTTTGAAATGTTCAAAGATTTTGCTGGCGACTTAGCGATGTTGATTAGCCCGTCCGGACAATCGATTTGTCGTCGTGTAACCAATATAGTCGACGTAAGTCTGCACTCAGGGCAGTTTTCAAATTGGTAACACAACGTGATGGTTGTCGGTCAAAACATCTCTTGTGCTAAAGGAAGATATGACAGTTGTTTGGATTTATGATATAGTCTGACTTTAATTTTTATGGTGTCTTTAGTTTTGAGGTTAGAGTTCAAGTTATTGCTTATACATTGCGCGACTGCGTTGGGTGGCTAAAAAATCAGAAA
Source organism: Trachelipus rathkii (assembly GCA_015478945.1). Classification (NCBI taxonomy): domain Eukaryota; kingdom Metazoa; phylum Arthropoda; class Malacostraca; order Isopoda; family Trachelipodidae; genus Trachelipus; species Trachelipus rathkii. The sequence continues at coordinate 350 of JABUQX010108094.1, read as the reverse complement.
CGGTTAAGCAGAATTTTTTATCGACATTTTGCTGATTTATTTTTACTTTCTTATTAAATAAATTTTGTAATGTTTTATTAATTAAATTTTCAACTGAATATTTTGGATGATACAATACTATACGGATCATGTGAAGTCCAGAAACTCAAAATTGCGGAGCCCTTCTACATCAAAACACGCAGACCAGACTTAACATTAAAATTTAATGATTATCTGTCTAGACTAAATATCATTTTGATTTACCTTATTATATATTAATTAAGAACCATTCGCTCACAAAATTAATCCTGCTGAAGATGTCTTCAAGTTAGAGACGAAACGCGTCCGGGGAAATTAAATAAATATACTTC
>JABUQX010108093.1:22500-30000 GCA_015478945.1 Trachelipus rathkii | reverse complement strand
ACTCATAGTTGAGCAAAATTCATCCGAGCATAAAACGATATATTTGATTTAGTTTTAAATTTTGGTAATTAAAATGCTCTTTATTATTATTATTATTATTATTATTATTATTATTATTATTATTATTATTATTATTATTATTATTATTATTATTATTATTATTATTATTATTTTATGTATTTATTATATTATATTATTTATTATTTGATTCTATTATTATTATTATTATTAATTATTATTATATTATTATTATTATATGATTATTATTATTCTTAATTATTATATTATTTTATTATTATTATTATTATTATTATTATATAGTTTATATTATTATTAATATTATTATTATTAGTATTATTATTATTATTATTATTGATTATTATTATATATTATATTATTATTATTATTATTATTATTATTATTTATTATTATTATTATTATTATTATTATATATTATTATTAATATTCATTATTATATATGTATTTATTATTATATTATTATTATTATTATTAATTATTATTATTATTATATTATTATTTATTATTATTATATTATTATTATTTATAATTATTATTATTATTATTTATATATTATTATTTTAAATTATTATTATTATTTAAATTATATATTATTATTATTATTATTATTATTATTATTATTTTATATTATTATTACTTTATATTATTATTATCAAAATTATAAATTATAAACTTCACATTTATTTTTCGTATATATTTTTAAATTATAGTTTGAAACTTACTTGTTATTGCCCTATAATTTGTAATATTTTTATTTATTATTTTCCCATATTCTTTCTTATAAAAAAAATATTATCTGAAAATTATTCTCACGATTGAAGTGACGTAAAATCTTGATCGGGTTCCCAGAAATGGCATAATTGTTTATTCCATGTAAATGTTCTATAAATGAATATAATTAAAACTTAGTAATAAAATTATTTATTCTCCTTGGTAATGGAATTTTGGGATAATTTTGAAAATTCTTTGAGTCTAATATATTATAATTATTATATCAATTAGACAATATTTGCTGAATTTTATATTTCTCTATATTATTAATATAATAAAATTAATATAAATAATATAATAATTTAATTGTTAATAAATTAATTTTACATATATGTATATATATATATTAATGTCATTTAATAGTATCAATGAATAATTAATAAATAATTAAATAAATTATAATTATATATAATAATTTAATAATTATAAATAAATTTAAATTATAATATATTCAATTAAATAATTAATAATATATATTATAATTAAATTATAATAATATTTATAAATAGATTTGCTAATAAATTTAATATTATAATAATTATTATTAATATTAATAAATAATAATTTATTTTTATTATTATTTTTAATAATAATTAATAATATATAATAGATAATAATAATATAAGTAATCATAGTGATAGGAATATCAATGTGATATGTGATTCATACAATATTTTTATTTAATAATTAATTTTCCAAAAACTTTGTTTACATCTGCTATTGACTAATGTTTTTCAGCACACACACACACACACAACCACACACTGCAACTAACAATCCCACAATCACCAACGGACACATACTAGACACAAACGACTTAAACAACAGCAAGGAAGACACCCAATTCTATCGACAAAACAGCTACCCATACAGCACAGCACCAACCACACACACACAACACGTGGATTTACAAAAACACGCACATAATCACACACACATTCACCACTCACTACACAATACTAATCAACATAGAACATGTGTTCAAATAATAATTGTGCATCACATTTAACAAAGAAGCGGGAAATCAGCATGTATCTAGTGTTTTAATATATGGAGGAGTGCGTCGTGGCGAGACGCACAAGCTATCACTCCTCCTGTTAGAGTATATTTAGTCGCCCTGAATTTTACTTAGTCCAATTCACATAATTGATTGCCATACCATGAATTTGAATAACATGCGCAATCGTACGCATGTAGTAGTGCTCACTATCGAGATAGCCTGATGCAATGATCTAGTCTAGTCCATTGGTGGTGCGTGCCAAGTGAGATCTCATTGTGCCAGCCAGGAGCGTTCACTTATATTAATTTATAATACATATCTATGTCCATAAATAAAAAGACTTAGGAAATAATTTTAATTCCTTTTTATTTTGAATCAAATAAATTTTATAGATTTCGCTTCATTAGAGTGCTCCAATGTTCCATTGTAATACAGAGGTAGAGATAAGAAGTTTGAAGGAAAATAAATTCCATATTAAAATAAGCTTTCCGTTTTGTTAGGAAATTTGAGGGTTAGCAAAAAGCCTTTCCTAGATTGAGAAACTTTAATTTTTTTCATTATTCTGTTCCCAAATGTATTGTTATATATATATAAACCAAAAATTCGTAATATTTTATATAGAAATAATACTTTGTGACAAATTTCTACGTATTAGGAATTCTTTAGTCCCATATATAAAACATTTTACTGATGAGTGCGATATTTGATCAAATATTCGTTAATCAAAATCTGTATGTAAGCTTTTGAAAATTATATATAGAATTCCAAATTGAACTACAATGATAATAATTCTCAACAATGCTACTATCTCACTTCCAATAACTATGGGACTACCTCTTTAGTTATTGCAGATTCAAATAAGAAAGTAATAAGGTAATGTGTTTATTAATATAAGATTGTACGTCAATGTAATTTAAAATATAAAAATCAAGAAGTAGATATCTGTGCTTGAATCATTATGTCCAGGTTTAAGGTTAGAGTCGTAAAATAAGGAATACGAAATCGTCACAATCTACCTAATGTAAAAAGTATAATATAAATATTTATTTTTGTAATTCTATTTATTCAGCCTAACTATATTAGATAAGATAATATAATTATATATTATATAATATATATATATATATTTATAAAATTTAATTAAATAATTTTTATATAATGATAAATTGATATAATCATGTATATGATTAATCAGAACGTACATTAATGAAATATCTGTAAAAATCTATATTCACTGAAATTCGCATCGTATGTCTATGGATTGATTTAATGTAAACATTTATATGCCTGTGAAAATGTTAATGATTGAATGAATTGAATTGTGATGATTTTGAATGTGTTTGATGAATGATGAGATGAATATGAATTGATGAGGATTAGGTTAAATGCAATGATATTCTAGTCGGCATTTAATCAAAAATATCAATAAATTGATTGGTAAATGATTTGTTTTTTATTAATTATGGCCTATAATTTTATAATCAATTGAATAACAGCACAATGAAAGATGGGTCGAGACCGTTCCACAATATTATCGTATGTTCCGGACGCATAAAAGCTTCTTGATATTTGCCATGGAGAATAGTTTATTGGATAACGCCAAAAGCTGGTTCTACCTTCTATCTTTACACATCATTTATAATAATATTAATTGATCAAATTGTTATTAGAATATATATTAATTAATTAGTTGTGCAACAAATTTTCGGACCAAAGTCTTCTTATTTTGCAGTCAGATTCATGGCACTCTTCAAGTCAGACAGTATGTATCAATATATGATCTTTCCAATTGATTCAAAATTAAATTTCTAAAAGTTATAAAATGCCGAATTAATGAATTATTGAACAAATATGCCATAATAATAAATAAATAAAATATATATAAGCGATAGAATTAATAATCAAGGTTACAATTTAAAATAAAGTCGTTTTGAGAAATATAAAAAATGTTTCCAATAGGGATAGATGATTAAAAACTAAGCTTTTTGAAAGGCTTTGTTAAACTCAAACTTTCCTAACAAAGGACAGTTATTTTAATTTGGATTTATTTTTCTTTAACTTTTATTCTCGTATTACAATTGGAACAATGGGCATTGGATGAAATCGGAAAACTTAAAAATTTAGCCAGCGTTTTAGATTGTCCGTCATATGTATCTTAAAAACTATTAATTCTACAGTAAAACGGAAATACATTCTGGAATGCTGGTCCTGAATTTTGTACGGAAAAGGAAAAAAAAAATTATAAAAAAAAAAATTAATATCTCATAAACTACAATAGCTACAGCGAAAAGGAATACATTTTTGGAATCCTGGTAAAGTTTCACATAGGAAAAAATGTAAAAAAAATAAAAAAATAAAAAAATTATTGTTTTAATAATATAGTTTAGTAATATGATTAGAAGCCTATTTAGAGACCTTTTATGCGTTACTCGTTAAAAGTTATTCGTTTACTTATCTATTTTAAATTTTGTTTTTATACGGCACACTAGGGGGGCTCGAGCCACTGGGAACAAGGGGTGGAAGAGTATTCCATACCCGTTAGTGGAGGCGGAAGGAACCCCCGCCGCCACCCAATTATACCAAAGAGCGGTTAGGTTCGGAGTTACCCTAACATCCCGCGAGGGGTGAAAATAAATCCTACCCCGTAGTTCCCCGGAAAGGCGAGGACCCCGAACTTACCTGCCATCGCGGGGGAAAACCCCTTGAAGGTATTCTTTAGTAAAAGAAAAAAAAAGGAGCAAAATTTAAATAGAAAGTCTATTATTGTTTAAAGCGAGAAATCAACAAAAGGTCTCTTAAAATAGCCTGTCCAATCATATTGTACAATATAATTAGTTAACAATAATTTTTTTAATATTTTTTTTATTTCACAGAAAAATTCTCTTTAGTTACAATTTTTTTACCAGGATTCAAAAAATGTATTCCTTTTCGGCTTTCGCTGTAGCTATTTTAATTGATGAAATTAATATTTATATATTATATTTTATTATTTTAATTTATATATTATAATTTAATTTTTAATTATATTACAAATTTAATTCGGCAATTATCTAAAAATTGTACCAAGCATATCCATAATCTCAGAAATGAAATTCCGTTTTACTGTAAGTAGAACTATAAAAATAGTTATTTAATAATTACATTAATGAACGGAAACAAATCTAAACCGACTGGTACCTAAAATTTCTTTAGAATAAAAATAAATTTCTTAAAATAAGAAAATTTATAATTAATTAAAAATTTCATCTGTGAAACTTTTCAAAGGAAAATAAATAATGAATCGTGTACAGATTTCATTTTATCCACTGAATGTACTTGTATCTTGCGAGTATTATATGATGTGTATTAAAGTATAAGTATATAGTATTTGAATATAAATATAATTAGTATATTTAAGTAAGTATAAATATATAAAAAGTAAAGTTAATGAAATAATATAATAACTATATATATATTAAGAAGTATAGATATATAAATATATAATAATATATAGATATATTAGTAATAAATAAAGTAATAATAATATAAAGATGAAAAATAAAGGCCTTATACTATAGCTGAATAACATGAAGTTGAGTAAATACCGTATATTCTGCTACGTAATAGTAATAATAAATTATGTATGAATATATAGATCAAGTATATAGCATTTTGCGTGTGTGTAACGTTGATGGTGTGAGTATATTGGATGATCGTGAGATAGAGAAGTTGAGGAATGGAGGTTAGTTTGTTAAAAAATTCCCCTTTAATGAAAGAATTCAGAAATGAAGTCTATAGGTATTGTTGAAAGTGAAGAAGAAGGAGCTGGTGGGTAGATAAGAAGGTTTCGTATACGATACGAATCGAATAGCTGAAGATCGAATACAATTTCGGAAAATAGTTGTAGTAGAATCATTACGATAAGTCTTTAGACCATTCTCAGCAAAACGCAAAGAGAGACGAGAGAAGAAAATTGCGGAACAATGTCCGACACCTAGGTAGAGAAGCTATGTATGTCTCGAGATACACCGACGAATATGACGAATGTATTGCAAGCTAACAAGCAAGCACCGACGACGGATGAGGAGAGATGGAAGATGTGAACGAGAGAGAAGGGTACGCGCAGATCAGAGAGAGGATGGATGACGAGCAAGACGAAGAGCTCATCTTAGTACCTCGCGCAGAGGCACCAGCACAAACATTGACCGTTCTAGCACAGATATCCAAGCGAGAGAGAAACATTTAGATTAACGTCAAGTGGATAAATGACTCCAACCACCAGGCAGTGGCCCACCCAGACACTACTCATACCAGAAGAACATCACTAGCTGACCAACAGCAACCGCAGAAGGGAGGTCCACCAACCCAATCACATACACAACCAGGGAAGCCGACAGCCCAACTTCTAAAAATCACTCATCACACTACGACTACGAGGCGTGCACCATCACCCCCACACCAAGGAGTCCGACAATCCGTCACTCTAATACTCAAACAAGTGTGTCTTCTGTGAACGTAGCCCACCGCACCAGTGAGAGTTGTTCATTTATTCAACATGGTGAAGACTCTAGAATAGGTGAAGACGTCGAGCCTCTCGATCAACACAAGGAGTCGGTGACACCAGATCACTGGCAAGAGATTGAGATAGTATTCACACAACACTGTAAAAGTGTTCAATGCATAACAAGCATCGCCCCAGAAGTTTGTGCGCACTAAACAAAGTGCGCCAAACGAAGGTTTGTGCATCAACACAGCACTAAGACAGGTCGTACTACCAGCTCATCCACGAGGCCGCAGGATTTCCACAGCGCACCGGACACGTAACTCTTCATCTTTGTCACGCTGGCACCTAACTTACTGCCAATTCATTTCTGCACCTAACTCAGAGTAAGTGTTGATGTATTACATGAATGACATTTCACTTTATGGTATGGTCGAATGCAATTGATCTAGTTTCAATATCAGATGAGAATGAATTGTCAACTAAGTGACACCACACTTAAACATCAGAAACACTCGGGCACTAAAAAGGTCTTAACCGCAACCAGTAGGTACGATACTCTAAATGCAGAAACCAGTAAACATCCTGTTACACAACCAGTGGATGGAATCTAATAGCAACCTTGCTGACCGTACCAGAAGGCCTAAATAGTGAATAGAACCCCGCTAATACAGCACCTAAGGCATACAACAACCAAGCCGAGCCAAAGAGTTTTATAGGAAATTGCTACTAGGAACAATTTATCTACCAAATTGAAGGGCAGAGAAATGTTTGACAAGTGCTAGCGCCCCACTCTGCACTAAAGAGGATGTGACATAAAATCGTCATAAGCATCTCCTATCCAACAGGAATTGTCGTACAAGAATATTCAGCAATCTCAATCCTACACAGTAATAATATTGGTAAAATTTATTCAAGTCAATATTACACAATCTTAGTAAGAAAATATATAACAACGAATAAACACTGCTAAAAAAAAAATAATAGGATAGAAGAACAGCGTACAAACGTGATAAGAGGGAAGGCAGATTTTTGTACAGTATAAGATACATATGGATTTTTACGTAAGAGATTAAGCCGATGATAACGCTACGAAGACAAGATCACACGACTCGGCGGAAATATTAATAGTGATGCGCTGCACTTCGCAAGTCAGCGGACGCATAAATACTATCGTTGATTATGGTTACGAGGATTACAAGTACAATTA
>JABUQX010108093.1:12500-15000 GCA_015478945.1 Trachelipus rathkii | reverse complement strand
ATGTTGTATACATTGCAGATGATATCCATGCCTTTCATGCGAAGCCAGAAAGAGGTCTCCTCGTTATCTTCTACCTGTATGGATTATTGTTCATGGAAACAAAGTCTATAGCAGGAAAAAAACATTATTATTATTATTATTATTATTATTATTATTATTATTATTATTATTATTATTATTATTATTATTATTATTATTATTATTATTATTATTATTATTATTATTATTATTATTATTATTATTATTATTATATTATTATTATTATTATTTATTATTATTATGAATATATTATATTATTTATTCTATTTATTATTATTATTATATTAGTATTGTTATTTATTATAATTATTATTATTATTATATTATTATTATTATTGATTTTTTATAGAAAATAAGTAAGTAATTTGTTTGAACATAATTTTTAAAAGATTTTTCCAAATTCCTAAAATCCTTCCGAACATTTTCGTTAATTTTCTTTAGGACAATTCTTGAATAAAACAAAATAATTGCCTTCTGAAACGATCCAAGCTTTCGTCCACTCACGTTGGATATTTTCAAGGATATGATTTTATTTTAAGAACGAAGCCAAAGTTAAAATTAAAATAATACAATTATTGCAAATATAACAAGTAAGATTAAAACTATAATTTAAAATATACGAAAAATAAATGTGAAGTTTATAATTTAGATTGTCTTTTTTCTTTCTTTCTTTCTTCTAAGTAAAAATGTTAAGGTAATCGGACATTTCGTTATATTTTATGTTAATGTCCGGTCTATGATTTCTTATAAGAAGGGACTCCAACAGTCCAAGATCAGAAAATTCCCTCTTTTTATTCAAAATTTTAAAGTAATTTACTATTTCATTATTGGGCAATTTTGTATGTTCTACCTTCATATTGTGTTGTACCTTACTTGGTTTGTACTTGTGCTGCAACATACGCTGCCGAAGCGTATTCGTCGTATAACCAATGTAAGTAGCGTTACATCCACTCTCATTGCAATGGAATTGGTACACGACGTTGGTATACTCGCCAGTAGATGGTAAAGCATGAGCTGCGAGTGTACCAGTGTCGTGTACCAATTCTATTGCAACGATTGCGACTATTGCTACTTTCTCGAATAAGCATTTTCGAATTCTGCTAATTTTGCTTTTACGGATTTGTGTGAAATTTGCTTTGATGATTTAGCAAATTTCGCTTTTCCGGATATCGCAAATTTTGTTTTTGCGGATTTACATTTGGATTTGATGCTATTGTCAAAGTTTTAGCCATTGAAAATCTTTAAAACATCTTTTAATTTCTTGATTCAAAATGAGAAGTCGCACAAGGAGAGAAACTTAATTCAATTGCGAATAACTTTTAGTTCTTTCTCTCATCTCTCTTTTCCCCCATATATTTAATCTTTATACATGTTACTACCTCAAAAGTCGTATGTGCGTACATGTACATGAACATGTTGGTATGTATGGGTGCCTGCATATGCCAGTGTCTCTTTCTTTGTATATCTATATCTGTTTGCCGGCAGGCCAGTCGGTGGGTCGGTGGGTCGGTGGGTCGGTGGGTCGGTCGGGTAGTCGATTCTCTCTCTCTCTCTCTCTCTCTCTCTCTCTCTCTCTCTCTCTCTCTCTCTCTCTCTCTCTCTCTCTCTCTCTCTCTCTCTCTCTCTCTCTCTCTCTTCCGGCTTTCTCTATTGGCTCTCTCCTCTCAGTAATTTTCTTAATTATTATATTTTCTCATCAGAGCAAGATAAGAAGAAATAAGAAATTTTACAGAGTGAATAGCATTGGCTATTCCATGATCACCTAAGTAGCAATGGTAGAGTAAAGAGATTAACCTATCTAATGATATTTAAATGAGGAATTTAACAGGTGAATGTAAAAAAAAAGAGGCAACAGGGTAAACTGACAATGCTCTGCAGCAAGATATGATAGGACCGATACCAATGGTTGGAGCAATGAAAAATTCGACAACGACAAAATACAACAAATCCCAGTATTATAAAGGCTCTTTAAGGCATTGACAGATGGTAAGGACTATTTATTAAGCCAGTACCGGTGATCGATCGAGTACGAGATGAAAGGCATAATCATGCACTAAGAAAAACTAGTCTAAGCTATATTGATGATGCGTTCCAAAAAATTAAAACGTTGTTCGTCGAATGGAGTAATTAATAGATGATGTAAAGAAATTTTGTATTTATTTGTTATGCATTTGAAAAGCCTTTACTATAAATACATTTCCATTTCATTTATTGTTTCTGATATAGTCTTATAAGCCCTATTATATTATTATTATTATTATTATTATTATTATTATTATTATTATTATTATTATTATTATTATTATTATTATTATTATTATTATTATTATTATTATTATTATTATTATTATTATTATTATTATCCTTATTATTATCATTATCATTATCATTATCATTATCATTATCATTATCATTTTTCGTTACTCATTTTATCAATTATGAGTATTATTAGAAATCTATT
>JABUQX010108093.1:0-7500 GCA_015478945.1 Trachelipus rathkii | reverse complement strand
TATATATTATATATATATAATATATTATATATATATATAACTATAATATTATATAATATATTTATATATATATATATAATTATATATATATATTATCTATATAGTATATATATTATATAATATATATATTATATATATTATCTATAATATATATATATATATATACTATATATATATATATTATATATAATATATATATATATAATATTAACAGATATTAAAAAAATAAAAATTATTTAAAGTAAATTACGTTTACAACTTTTCCTTACCCAAGTTCAGGGGTTCTTCACATACGGGTCGCAACCCAAATTTATGATGCAGGGACTTCCGAGATGGGTTCGCGAATCCAAAGATTTGTGTTTGCAGAGGGCTTCCGAGATGGTCGAGATCCAAAATTTGCTGGTTGCAGGGGGCTTCCGAGTTTGGGTCGAGATCCAAATTTGTGTTGCAGGGGAAATTCCGAGATTGGTCAAGATTCAAATTTGTGTGGCAGGGGCTTTCGAGATTGGTCGAGATCCAAATTTGTGTGGCAGGGGCTTCCGAGAGTGGTCGAGATCCAAATTTGTGTTGCAGGGGGATATTCAGAGATGGGTACCCACACAAATATATATATATATATTATTATATATATTATATATATATACATTATATATATTACTATATATATATATATATATATATATATATATATATATATATATATATTATATTATATATTATATATATATAATATCTATATATACTATATATATATATATAATATATATATATTATAATATATATATAATATATATGTATATTGATATATATTAATATAATAATATTATATATAATATATTATTATAATTATATAATATAATATATTATATATATATATATATTATATATATATTTATATATTATATATATATATATATAATATAATTATATATATATATATATTATATATATATACATATAATTATTAATAATATTATTTATAATATTTATTAATAATATATATATATATAATATATATATATATAATATAAATATATATATATATATTTATATATATATATATATTTATATATATTATATATATATATATATATATATATTATATATATATTATATATATATATAATAGTAGTATCACCAGAATTTGGCCCCTAAGTTATCTAACCGCAAACCGCAAAGGTCATAAAAGTGGACCTTTTTATCCAACCGCAAACCGCAAACCGCAAAAACTGATAAGAAGGCGGAAGAACGGCGTGAACTTCAAGGGTGCGCGACCCAGAAAGGTAAACATGTTTCTATATATCTATATTCTATATCTATATATTCTATATGGGTATACTTCTATCATTCTATATTCTATATTCTAGCTTCTAGCACATTTCCGACCTATTGTTGTAGAATACAACCGATTCTTCAGTGGTCTACCCCTTACGTTATTGGGTAGGGTAGTCCGATTGGTGTATATTAGAAGGTGCTAGGATGCTTCCTTCTATAGTTTATTACCCTCCCCTTTCTAGCTTTTTCTAGCCTTTTCTGAGGCGTGACAATGTCCTACGTCATAGACACGCTAATAATGGTGTCTACTCCTAGGTTATAAGGTATGAGGAGTCGATTGGTGTATATTAGAATGTGCTAGGTTGGTTCCTTCTACGAGTTATTACCCTACCCCCCTTTTCTAGCCTTTTCTAGCCTGACATATCCTACGTCATAGAACACGGCTAATAATGGTGTCTATTCCTATGTTATAAGGTACGGGGAGTCGATTAATGTACTATTAGAAAGGTGCTAGGTTGGTATTTTCTACGAGTTAGTATCCCCCCCCTTTCTAACCCTTCTAGTGCGATATATCGTATGTGCCGGAATACATCCGATATTTGTATCGATTAATACATAATCGGTACTGCTGAATCGATTTCTGTGGTTTACGACGGAATCGATTCATTCCTAACAAGAGTTAGTATTAGACATTACCCTACCCCCCTTTCCTAACATTTTTTTTGTTTTTAGAGCTATGAAGCCGAGCTCGGTGTTGTCTAATATGTTTTGAGGTATGCCGAGTCGATTGCCGCTATTGCCGAGCGTGGCGTTTTCAGCCGTTGCCGTTTTTAGTATAACGCACCCAAACATGCGTTTTCGTAAGACTGGGTACCCTTCGTCAAAAACTATCATTGAGGGTGTAACAGCGGGTAGAATGTCTCAAAAAATAAGATTCCCGTAGTTACTTTCCCGAACGCCAGAGTCCAGGCCCCCAGCCGGGGGTCATTTATGGGCAAGCAAATGACACAAAATGACTAATCTTAGCAAAGAGGTGTTAGAGGTCATCCGTATCTTCTTCAACTGGCATGCCCAATTCTTTTGTGATGCAAACATTGTTGTATCCAATTGTTTTCAAGTCGCTAGGTCAAAGGGGGCTGAGGCCCCGCCCCTTAAAATTTAAAAATGGACTTACGAAGTGAAGAAATTGGTGAGTGTATAGTAAGAGAATAAATGAAATAGAAATGGCTATGTTAAATTAATGGCGAAACATATGGGCCGGAGCCGGAGCTGGTGGTTGCGGTGCCCGAATGGAATTCAGGCTCCTACCCCATATTAGAACAAATGAGGTGTCTACATATATGTTTTCAATGGTGTAGAATTCATTTTTGAGGGTTTCAGTTGGCATAACTGATTCTTCTAGCTTCTAGCACGATATGTCCTACATCTTAGAATACACCCCATATTAATGCCTACCCTATGTTATAAGGTACGTAGAGTCGATTGGTATATATTAGAAGGTGTTAGGATGCTTCCTTCTACCAGTTAGTACCCAACCCTTTTCTAGCACTTCTAGCAATGACATGTCCTACGTCATAGAATACACCTAATATTAGTGTCTACCCCTATGTTTTGAGGTATGAGGATTCGATTGGTGTGTATTAGAAGTTGTTAGGATGGTTCCTTCCTTCTACGATTGACCCCCCTTTAGGTCGCTTAGCCCCCTTTTTGATGTTTTGGCCTTGATATTTCGGCCTTGATACCGTATCAAGGCCTGAAATTGACCTTTCATAAAAGTTCGTGAGGGATTAAGTGAGATTAAGTCGAGCACATGTAGGTACCTGACGCAGTACCTGTTGTAGGGAACTGTAGGTCATATAGGTATCTGCCCCTAACTTAAGTCCCCTGTATTTTACTTGTTCAACCCCACACGACACACCAAACACACACAGACACACACACCACACACACACACACACACCCGCTATGGCCTAACTTATACACACACACCCGCCAGGCTTCTTTATACAAACACACCCGCACATCCCGCTAGGCTACTCTATACACACACGCGACACCCGCTAGGCTACTTATACACACATACACCCTATCCATAGACACTTAGCTTACACAATATACCTACACCTACCTTAAACACACCCACAGCTATGAACACTTATACCCACATACACCACCCATAGACACTTACACCCACCCATAGACACTTACACTCACCCATAGATCACTTACACTCACCATAGACAACTTACAGCCTACACTCAGCCCATATGACACCTACACCTCACACAACACACACACACACACCACACGCGATATTTTGATGCCTCACTTTGATGCTCAGCTTTGATGCCTCACATTTGATGCCTCGCTTTGATGAATCATCTTTTGAATGCCTCAGCTTTGATGATTCATCTTGTGTTACTGGAAAAAAGAAGAGGAGGGAGTAAAAGAAGAAGAAGAAGAAGAAGAAGAAGAAGAAGAAGAAAGAAGAAGAAGAAGAAGAAGAAAGAAGAAGAAGAAGAAGAAGAATGGAATAGAAAAAAAGAAAGAAGAAGGAGAAAAGAAGAGAAAGAACGAAGTTCTCAATATTGAACGGAGCACATAGCGGAGCCTGAGTTTGTGATGGCGGAGTCAGACTGGAATTATGGCTCCAGTTGCATATTGAGTCAATTGAGGTGTGTTTATATATGTTTCAAAGGACATAGATTCCAAATTTTGGGGTGTCGTAACCCCCCAAAATGAGTTCGAGGAACCCTTGAGTGGGTCCTCAGCTGGAAAAAAGGAAGAAAATTACAGAGTACAAGACAGAGAAAAGATGAAGGAAGGAAATAGAAGTTTCGTAAGATAGAACAAATGAATCATTGGAGCTATCGGTATCGGCACCGGTGCAGGGTCGGTGCGGTGCCGAATTAGTAAATATGTGCTTATCACCATAATATTAGTGTGTTTATATACGTTTTTAGTGATGTAGAATATGAATAACATAGTTTCATTACACTCAAAGATGTCTAGGGACACCAATTGAGATGGGAGCCGAACCCCAAAATGTGGTTTTTACCCTTTTAAATGAAATTTTAAAAGGATATAAGTTAATAATACATAGACTTACGCTCTATCAACAGCCCCATGTTGCAATAAATATTGTAGAGCAAAGCCCTATGTTGTACAAATATATACTGAAACGTAACCACAGAGAACTTCAAGTCGGTTCTCTCTCTTAGCCGTACACAATGGTATACATATGTTGTACAACTGAGATATTCAAGTCAAAACTTGCACTCGACTTGTTTAATGTATGCTATATCAAGTCCCTAATATAAGTATGTTCGTAGTGTTGCTTTTAATTAAAAATATCGTATATGGGTTTTCAAACCGAAGCGTTATCGCCCGCTAAACATTTTTATTTCAACCTACGAAAATGCGGTATTAAAAATATAAAAACCATAATATTTATTAAAAAATAAATAAATATTAAATTTGATAAAAAATTGATTCGTCTTATTTTTGCCGGTAATAAATGAATTTTTATTTTGCTTCCGAACCCAACAAATTTTTAGATTTATTTCGAAAAACATTTTCTTTTGATAAAAACATTTTTTTTTGAAAAACATTTTTAAAAAACATTGTTTCTAAAAAAGTTGTTAAATTTCCACGAAAAACATGATTTGGATCATAAAGCAAATATAAGCCAGTAAAAACACTACAGCCAAACAGCTCCAGGGGCCATCCCACCCCCTCACCTCATGTTTTTACTGTTTTTTTCTTTACTGCTTTACCATACATACTATTAATAAAAATATATGTCACTATCTATTTTTCTGTTCAATCATATACATTTGTATTTCACATTACCCTTTTTCTAAAACTTTTTAAAAAAAACTTAGACATTAATAAATAATTTTTAATTTGTTAAACACTTAAGAGACTGGTGGTAGACATTATATTCTATAGTATAATATATATATAATATATATAATATATATATATATATATATATATATATATTATATATATTATATATATATATTATCTATATATATATATATATATATATATATATATAATATATATATATAATATATATATAAAGCTAACATTTAACACATTTCATACTTAACAGCAGAAAGTAACTAACATCAGCATCAAAACGACATATTCACATTTTTTTCATGCATGTTCTTTAACATATCAATGTTATTTACATTAACATAGTAATATTTAACAAAGATTTATCGTACCTCTAACCTCAACGATTGTAATAAAACTAAGAATAAATCGTCACACGCCACATACCCACCACACACACACACACACCATCACACACATCCATAGCACACACCACACACACACACAGGAATATTTGGCAACGTAACAAAGTTTTTCAAATTAATAAAGCTAACATAGCATCACCTCCAACTAAAATATGAATGGTACAAGACAAACCTAACATACTTTTAACGCACGAATAAACAGCTAACATTACAAATTTCCATACTTAACAGCAGGAAAGTAACTGACGTTGCATACAGAACGTACCCTAATTCACAACTTTTTCATACATGTCTTTTAACATAATAATGTTAATTTACATTAACATAGTAATATTTACAAAAATTTATCATATCCTAACCTAACTAATTGTAATGAACTAAGAATAATACCCACAGACACACACACACACACCACACACACACACACACACACACACACACACAACGAATATATGCTAACGTAACAATGTTTTTACATTAATAAGCACAATAGCAAACCTGAACTAAGACACTATATATAAAACGACAAATTAACATACCTTAAACACGAATAAACTGTTTACATTTGGCAAAGTTCCATACTTAACAACAGTAAGGTAACATAGCGTACAAAACGTAACCTATCACACTTTTTCAAAGCATATCGTGACATATCAATGTTAATTTAACATTAACATGGTAATATTTAGCAAAAATTTATCATAACCCCTGTTAATTTCAATACTGACTAACCCGAATAATGCTATACGTAACCAAACGTTTTCGCATTAACATAGTATTATTTTAACAAAAATATCTTTAAGACAGGCCCACCTTCTAACCACGTATCAAATCTAAAACGAATAATGACGATAAATAAGTCTCGAGAGAAAGATAAGGCACATATTACTGGGAAACAAACACAAGTCTAAGAGATAAGGGATATTTCAACCAATCACGGAAAAGGTATAGGATATTTCAGCCAATCACAGAGTAGGGCAAATATAGATAACGGATATGTCCAACATGGAAATAGCATCCAAAGTCTAACACTATATATATATATATATATATATATATTATAATAGTATATATATATAATAAATATTATAATATATATATATAATATATATTATATATATATATATATAATATATCTATATATATGGTAAACATATTACGCCCCCCTATGTAAAATAAAAGAAATCCAAAAATAGCAATACATAATAAAATATATAAAAGAATACATCTTCCACCGAGAGATACGACGGGGTTTCACCCCTTGCTAGATAAATGAATCCCCCATGAGGCATCACCCCGAAGGGGCGTGTAAGCAGGCATTACCCTCCCTATGAAACTTAACACAGAGAACTTAAGTGTTCTCTCTCTTAGCCGTACAAATGGTATACATGATGTTGTACAACTGAGATATTCAAGTCAAAACTTGCACTCGACTTGTTTAATGTATGCTATATCAAGTCCCTATATAAAGGTATGTGTATGTGTATGCATGTGTATATGTGTATGTGTGTATGTGTATGTTTAGTTAGAGGTCGTATACACATAGTCTTACATTTTTATTTCAAACTGAGGTATTTTAAATTTATAAGAAAAGCTGTCTTCATTCCAAAGTTAGTTAAAGTTTAAAGTTAAAGTAGAGTTAAAGTTAAAGTTCGGAGAATAAAGTTAAACGTTAAAGTTAAATTTTCATGTCCGAAGGATAGAATTTATATTCAATAGCTCCAAATATTACAAGATGTTTTTTTTTTTAAAACACTTGTCTTTTGATGAAAAAACATTTTTTTGTTTTTCGAAAAAACATTTCTTAAAATAAAACATTTTTTATTTTTTTTGAAAAACCTTTTTTTAAAAAAACATTGTTTCTAGAAAAAAGTTTGTTAAATTTCCACGAAAAACTGATTTTAGGGATCCTAAAAAGCAAATAAAGCAGTAAACACTACAGCAAACCATCACG
>JABUQX010108092.1:20000-32294 GCA_015478945.1 Trachelipus rathkii | reverse complement strand
GCTGCCGTTGTTTAGCTTTATTTTCTAGGTCTTTTCTGTTTACGACAGGTTTTCTCAAAACCCCTTACTTTTTGAGCTGTTATACCGCTCTTGATGCGTGTTTGCTGTTCAAGAAGATTTCTTCGGGTATTTGGCCCTAGGGTGTTTTTCTAAATTTTTATAGCGGTTTTAGCTAAAACTGCAGCCTCTATTATGAATAAAAATACCTATCACGCTCCTAGGTATTCCTAGCTTTTGACTACTTCTTGAAGAAATGTATATGAAACTTTATTCAGTTTTTATTCTTTATTCTTATAGTTCTATATTTAAGAAATTTATCCTTCAATAAATTGATGGTCAAAATATGATATTTCAAAAATTACTGAAACTGACAGTCATGCAGAAACAAATGAATTTCAAAAGTTTTCAGAAAAATAAATATTTTTAAATAAAACATTAAGATAAACGTTAAGCTATTTAAAAGTTTAAAGTAAATATTAAATAAATATTAATTAAATATTAAGCAAAGTTTGAAATAAATATTTTAAAAGGTTCAAGTAAACATTAAGCCCAGACTTCGTACTTTAAAAGTCTTTCTGTAATTTAAAATTTCACTGATAGATATATATATTTTATATATATATATATATAATATTTGTTACCCAAAATATATATACATTCATCTATATATATATACATAATACTATATATATATTAGATATATAATATAATATATATATATATTATATATATATATATATAATATCATTATTATATCTTTTAAATGCTTTGCTATAATATTATATATATATTTCATATATATATATATATATTTGTTACCAAATATATATATTACATATCACTATATATATATAATATTATTTATATATAATATATATATATAAATATATATATTATTAATATATGATATATATATATAATATTTTATATATCCGTTAGTTAAATCGCATGCTTTCTATATACTATAATATATTCTCTATAATAATATATATATATATGGTACCAAAAACATATATAACATATCATATATATACTATATATATTTCAACAATTGTTTTCAAATCTGTATAATAAGTATATAATAATATTACTATATTTATATGCGTGATGAAAAATAAAAACTATAGTTTTTAGCTTCTTTCGCGTTACACATAAATGACATAATTTGTGTGTTCCTGCACACATGTAAAATATTATCCTTTTACGCCCAGTGCCTGGTTCACACATAGCATGTAAGATCTTTATGTGATTAAATATATTTTGGCTCACGTAGTATGAATATCCTGTGGCTGTTCAAAATGGCCGTATTACTAAGTGTCTAAATCGTTGTAGACGGCCAATTCTTCTCCATTGATATATTATAATACTTAATTTTTATTAATTACTTAATATTATTTTACTCATTATTAATATCTATTTTTATTATTATTAATATTATTTTTATTATTATTATTTTCAATATTATTTTTTTTCGCCTATTATTATTATTATTTTCATTATTATTGAACATAATATTATTTTTTATTCATTATTATTATTCCATTCATTATTTATCGAAACGTTAATTTGTTGCAACTAAATGGCACTTCGAAATTGTGCAACAATAAATTTTAATTTAAACAAAAGAAATATTTTAATATTAATAGCTCAAAAAGTTATGAAACTAACAAAATTTTAGATGTAAAACAAAATAAATCTTTTTATTTCTTTATATCAAAAATTTTGAAGCTAAGTAAATTTCAGAAATTTTGAAAAAATAAAAATTTATAAATTTTTTATGAAAAGTTTTAAATAATTAATTAAAAATCAAACTGCATCGCTCTATACTATACATTACCAAAATCTGTAAAGTTAATATTGTTGGATTCCGAAACGAGGCTCAAAGAAATACGTTTCATTTTTGTTTAAAATAAATAAAAAAATTGATTTTAAATTGTCTAAAAATTAAAAAAAAGATCGCGTTGATTCGCTTTACGAAAATTTCTAAGTAAAAAATAAATCTTATTAAAAACACATTTTACTAAGTGAAAATCATTGAGAAAATTTTTCTAAGTATCAATACTAAATATAATTTAAAAAGTATTCAAAATTTTCTGAGTTAAAATTATTCCGAAATTTTCTAAGTTTCGAAATTTTTCTAAGTTATTTTATTCCGAAAAATTTTCATAAGTATTCAAACATTTCTAGTAATTTCTATTTCGAAAAATTTGTCTAAATAACTTATTAATTCTGAAAATTTGTCTAAGTTAAATTCTAGTTTCAGCAAAACATTTTTCTAAGTTAATTTTATTTCAAAAAATTTCTAAGTATAATCTTTATTTCGAAAATTTTCCTAAGTTAATTATTAATTCTAAAATTTCTCTAAGTTAATTTTTAGTTCGAAAATTTCTAAGTTATTTATTTATTCAACAATTTTCTAAGTTAATATTTCAAATTCGCTTTATCATTTTCCACTATTAGAATTAAAACTTGTTTTTTTCTTTGTATAGTAGTTGAGGTTCGGGTATATGAGTCTAGCTCCTGATCCTTTCCTTTTATACCCATTAGATGATTTATCGTGAAAATACTTAATTTTGATTAGCGAACAGGATGGGTACCTGTACAATGTTACGAAAATTTCAATTTTTATGCTAAAAGAAAATTTAATGTGAAAATTACTATTCGCAAGTGGGAAAAACCCTCTGGCGGAAAAACGGGTGAAATTCATTAATATCGTGAGAACTATTATGAAAATAAAGTGGGTATTACCATAATCGTGGGTTCTTCCAAATAATTACAAACACTTCATTAACTAAATATTATTATTAATTGATTTTAATAATTTTCCATATCTGTGGTTTATAACTTAGAGCAATCGGATTTGTAGACTAGCCCCCCTATTAAAAAACTTTTAACTTTAAAATTTGTAAAGTAAGCAAGTCAAAAAAAAATTTCTAAATCAAAAAAAAATTTCTAAGTATACTATTAAAATATGATAAAATGAGTAAACAAAACTAATACAAATATTATTTAAGTAATACATGGAGTATAAACCTTCAATGCCTGGTATATTAGTGACAATTCCATCAATTGGTCGGTTGCTCAGTATTTGGATCGTTACCGAGAACGGAAACATCTGTTGCATTTGATGCAAAGTCATCCTTAATTCCTCGTGTGATATTCTTTTACAAGGTCTTCCTTTGCGTCTCATTTTCAGTTGTATCTCTCAGTATTATTCCAATAATTTCAATTGCCAGTAGCTGGAAAGATAAATATATTCGGCAGTATGGCAATTCAAAAAAAATCTAAAAGTATGTTAACTGTGGGTAGATTTTAGAATATGATGGTTTGAAATGTTAAAGTTAAGTTGTAATGTTCAAAAAAAAATTATAATGTTAAAAAATTGTTAAACAGTTCATAAAATATTGTAAAGCGTTTGAACAAAATGTATGTCGATTACCATGTAAACAGGTAAACGATATAGAATACAGTCACTGATTTTGATGTTTATAGAGTCATATAGGCATCATATAGGAAGAAAAAATTGAATAAATTTAAATCTTAAAAAAAAATATTCAAAAAAAAAAATCTTTGATTAGAAACAAATTTTATTAACTTTGGTCAAACAAAAATTATATTGATATTATTAAATATATATATCTATGATCAGAATAGATTAATTTAAGATAAAGACTCATTAAATAAGTATTAGCATAAAATTGTTAATTAGTTAATCATCAAAAAAATCAAAATATAATTATAACCAGATAAAAAATTTTCAAAAACTTTCTAGATATTTTATATCACTCACATGAAAGAATCAGAACCCAATGTATTATTCAACTTATACTATCGAATTTGTTAAAGTCTTCCTTCTATTGAGAACTTTCAGGGCATCTATGGTAGCCTGTATTCAATCTCTTCCTTGCCATGTCTAAAATTCCATCTTACTAAGTAATCGTATTTCAACAAGAATCATTCCGTGCAATCTCCTAGCTTATACCAAATTTTGTGTCCCACAGTCTGTCGCCAAGAACTTGCAATATTGTCTTTAATACGTTCGTTCCCTTTTGTACTGGTCGTAGCCCCACTATTTACGGTTTGCAATATGATGAAGGTAACAGTCATATTCAGTTCAATAAAATCGGTTTCAGCTCATGTAATACGGTAGCTTCATCCCTCGGTACGTCAAAGCACACTCCGATTGCTCCATGCTTGACCACCACATTTCCACCCATATTCTCTGTATGTGACTGAATTCTTCCATTCACAATATCTTTGATCATCGTATGTTCTATACCTATTTCTGTTCGATTGCTTTCAAGCTTTAATAATTTATATAAGATTCTTGGGGATATTCTTTTTCCCATGCTTCTCTGTGTAACAGAATCTATGTTATTCCAAAATATTGTTAATAGTTCTCTATAATTAACAGGATAACGTTTCGAAAATTATTTTCTCTAAAATTACTTCTAAAATGTCACTAAAACCTCCTAGATAAACTAGTTTCTTTACTATATGAGCACATTCTGTGCAAAATAAGCTTTGAAATGGATATTCGAGCAGGATTGATAGGTGTCCTGTCATTTCATCGCCACTTCTTAATGAGTATAATACGTTTCTTGGTCTATTGGCTAGTGTTAGTATTTTTGAGATTTCATATATGGTTTTAGTGTTAGTGTATATTGGTCTAATGGATCTAATTATATTTCTGTTCTCTCTCATTATCGCTTGTGCAATGAGTTCTAGCTCTTCCCATTCTTTAATTTCTATCAGTTCTTGAACGATTTTACTAAGTTTGTTCTCGTTACCACTTGTTAACTTCTATTAGAGTTCTGCTGTTACGTCCGTCATAACCTCCTGTAACATTAATCAATCTAAATTATACTTGTACTCTTGCTAACATCTCATTGTTATTCTTAAATGTCTGTTAATTCTGGTGATATTTCACTAGCTCTTATCATCCTAGGTGATCAAACACC
The DNA here is from genome assembly GCA_015478945.1 of Trachelipus rathkii. Classification (NCBI taxonomy): domain Eukaryota; kingdom Metazoa; phylum Arthropoda; class Malacostraca; order Isopoda; family Trachelipodidae; genus Trachelipus; species Trachelipus rathkii. The sequence continues at coordinate 27,333 of JABUQX010108092.1, read as the reverse complement.
GTGATCAAACATATCTACTACGTCCACCCTATTTCCACTTGGAATACGATATTGACTCGGTAGTAAACACCAGTCAATTAGTTTCGTTTATCCAATATCTTACCCATAATTGGAACAAGTTTGCAATATTTAGGAATTTGCAAAAAGGAGACTGACCTGACTAGATATCACCGTTTGCTTCCTAGTCTGTATTCTGTGCATTGTATCAAATTCTGTTTCATAGATCTCTTGATGCCTTTTCCTGTTGACGCCATTCGGCGTCAAGTTTCTTCCTTCAGTATCATTCTTAGAACTGTTCGGGACAATCGTCAATTACTCCAACTTGATGCGGCGAGATCCGACACATCTTTCTTGGCGTTGTTAAAATATCACCTTCCATCTACCTAGAAATGATTTAGTTACAAGCCAAAAAAAATATAACAATCTTACAAACTATTTGGTTGACCTATTTGTTGAAACATACTTAAAATTAAATTAGAATGAATAACAAATTATTAAATTATCAGGTACATTGCACCTTCATTAAGTACTCGTAAAGACGAACTTATAATTCCGCAAGAGGGTAAAGCGAAGAAACAACAATAAAATATAATTTTTTATCTAAATATTTTGTTATCTAACATATAATAATCAGTATATATATATATTATATTATGATATATATATATAGATAATATATATTTGTATACAAAAAATATACTATATACTATTTTATATATATATATATATATATATATATATATATATATATATATATACATACAAAGAAAAATAAAAATTTTCACATCATTGCTTTCTTTTACTTTTTAGTAATTGTTGACTGTCAAATGTGTACTTGTAAAAGTTTCACATTTAGTGATAAAGACAGAAATAGACTAGTTTTTGCTATCCTTATCACTAAATGTGACTCTTCTTACACCTTTGAATTTGACCTTCTTCGCAGGTATATCTGGCTGTTTTCTTGGAGGTAACTCTGGTGGTTTTCCCGGAGTTTCTTTGGAGGTAAAATCTGTGGTTTCTGCAATTCTGTTGCTGTTGATCCATTCTTTCGCTGTCGAGATGTTGACTTGTCTCGTCTAAACAGGTGATCTTCTCATAGTATACTGATGATTTCGGTCTATATGACAAAGCCCTTTTCCTTACCATTAGTTCTTTCGAATACGGTTCATCTACCGGTTGTGTTACCTGAGTAATGCTATTGCTTGTTCCTTCATCACCGAACATTCCTTCTGTTCTTCCGAATATTGGTTCATCTGGTTCTAATGTAGCGTGTTTCATTTCACTTTCTTGTGCTGATTCTGCTACTGGTTCTACATCTTCATCTACAGCCTCAGGTGCTTCTTCTTCCACGTTAAATTGTGATTCCTCCATTGTATTTCTATTGGTTTTGGGTGTTCTCAGATAAATTACTCTAGTTTCATTTTCATCATCATCATTATCTTCATGTTTTCCATACTTATTATATTTATTTTGTTTTTTCTTTCTTAAGTTAACATTAATTTTCTGTCTTGTGTCTGAGGATATATTTATATCGGTTCTTTATTAAATTTCTCATCTTTTCCTCGTGTTCTAGCTACTTTAAAGTTATCTACATTTACTCTATATATCTTGCCTGTTGTAGGATCCCTTAAGATATAGGTATTACTTGTTTCAAATTCATTCCCGTAAGATTCAATTCGAAATGGACCTCTCCACTTTCGGAACAGTTTAGGTGACAGGTGCGGTGGTTTGATTCTCTGAGTGTACACCAAATCTCCTATTTTTATCGGTCTATCTTTTGCCGTTTTGCTGTTCTGAGTCGAGTACCTTTTAACTTCTTTTTCTAATGTTACTCTGGCTTGTCTTCTTATTTCCTAGAATAACCAGTAAAATTTTCTAATCTTTTTCATCCTCCTTTATAGGTTTAGAATCTTTTAATTTTATTAAGGTTCGGTTGGTATGTCTGATGCATACGCCTTCGGTAGCCTAGAGTAAGGAATGGGATCTGTTTTGGATAGCTACTGGTATGTGTTATTTTAAAGCTGCTTGGGCCAAAGTAATATTTTTGTCCAATCTCGCTGATTATCTTTGACGTAACACCTCAGAAAAGTTCGCTATATTTGACGTTTGTAGGTTTCGAGCAAGACCATTGCTATTGGCGCTGTAGCTACTCTATTTCTACCTTTTAATCTTAAACTCTTCTAGCATTCACCTTTCATAGTAAAACATTTCATTCCATTGCAGTGCCTGTGATTATTGTATCTGGTACGGTGTGACATACTACTATTCTATCTATAAAAACATCTACTATTTTATCACTATCTCTCGATTTTAGTGCTACTAATTCTACATATCTTGTTAATTGATCCTTAAAGACGAGTATATATTTATTTCCTTTTGATGAAACTGTTAATGGACCCATAATGTCCATAGCAATTTTTTGGAATGGTTGTTCTGCTAAAGGATATGTTTTTATGGTTGCCTTCTTAGGCTTAGATCCTTTCGCTTCTTGACACGTATGACAGCTTTTACAAAAATCTTCAACTTCTTTTCTAATATTTTGAAAATGATATCTCCTCCTTAGTTTTTCTAGAGTTCTTTCTGACCCACTATGACCTTGTATTGAGTGAGTCATATCAATGGCTATATCTATCAAAGATTTGGGTAACCATATTTTATAGTTTTCTTTTGTCTTTTAAGTACAACAATTTTTGTTGATTTGAAATCCAAATCATATTTGCCGTTTTCGCTTTGATATTCTACTTCAATTTCAACTGCCTTCTTTTGATTCTCTCGCTTATTGTTGCGGTATCTAACGTTAATATTTCATCTGTTTTACCTATATCTTTAATATTATTAGTAAACTTACCTTTATCTGTTACTTTATCGTTATTATTGGAGTTCTTAATTTTCTTGATTTTTTACTATTATTTTTCTTTAGGATGTGCTCTATATATTGAGTTTTTCTTGTTCGTTTCTCGGCTCTGATTTCAGTTAATCATCTATTTCACCTGTATCAGGGAGATAATCTGATAAAGAGAATCTGCCAAACTGAGTTCTTTCGTACCTTTATAATGCTCAAAGGTTGCGATCTGGAAATCTCGATACTGTTAAGAGACCATCTAAGCTAAATCTAGCTGTGGATAATCTTTCTGTGAATATTGCCGTACTGCTGCTGAATGATCAAGTTTTTTAGCTTTGTATCTTACTATCCATATTTAAAGTCACTTAAACTTTCCTCGAACGCAAGACTGAATTCCCAAACATTCCATCTCCGTAGGGCATAATTCTTTTCCGCATTTGACAGAAAGTTCTGCTTGCAAAAGGCTAAGAGGTATTCTTCTCCTTATATATCACTGAGTCGCCATTCTCTATGTATGTAATAAAACTGCTCCTAATCCATGTATGGATGCGTCGTTACAACAATAAATTCGTTTGTTGAATCTGGATATTGTACGATTGATCTTGCTAACAATAAATCCTTCAGTTTATTCAATGATCTTTCTTGTTCCTCTCCCCAAACGAATTCTTGCTTTTTCTTAAGTAGTTTGGTCAGAGGTTCAGCAGTACGTAAAAGCGTTCTGAAAAATCCAAAGAAACCTAAAACTGAACGTACTTCTGGCACGCTAGTAGGTGTCCTTATTTTCGATAAAGTTTTTAGCTTCTCAGGGTCTACAGTAACCCCTTGACCTGAAATCAAGTATCCTAAAAATACTATTTCCTTCTTGAAAAATTGGCATTTCTCCAATTTAACTTTGAAGTTGCATTTTCTCAGTGCTTCGAAAACTCTTGATAGGCTATTGTAATGAGAAGGTACATCTTGAGAGTATATTATTATATCGTCAATGTATGATAGACAATCTATGCCTAGCAATCCACTTAATACCAAACTCATAACCCTACTGAAGACAGCGGTGGATTGTTTCAAACACATTGGCAGGACGCGCGGCTGATAGCATCCTCTCTGTGTTCTAAATGCTAGTAAGGGTCTACTCTCTTCGCTCAATGCTATCTGATAGAAGCCATCGAGAACGTCGACACAGCTAAATATACTAGCTCGTCCTAGTGAGTTCACAGTGTCCTGAATGAATGGAATAGGGAAGCTGTCTCCTACAGACCATTTATTTATCTTCCTATAGTCGACACAAATCCTGGGGCGACTTCCAGACTTCTTGGGTATCACTAGTAATGGACTACTGTGGGGAGACACTGATGGTTCAATCAGGTTCTTCCTCAACTGGTCCTCTGTCCAGTTATTAATATCTTTCACAAAAGATCTAGGTTGCTGATACTGCGGAGTGAACAGGACCTTTGGGCATTTCTCATCTAGTTCTAGTTTAAATTGATAATTGGGGAACTGCCCTATGGGATCATCTGCCAGTCCCACAACGTCTCTGTTTTTCATTTTTTCATGAGAAAATCAATAATGTTTTCAAGTTCCTCAGGTCGTTGTAACACTCTATACTTTTCTTCATCCTTCGTCAGTATCTCTTTGTATGTCATATATAATTCTTTCTCTGATAACCCTTCAGTTATTGTGGGTATCTTCCGTTTTCTTATACATTTCTTTCTGACTCTTGCACTGGTTTGTGCATTATTTTTGCTTCGATCACTAGTATTGCGTTGAGTTGCACTGACTCTTTCAATTTCCTGTACATTTTCTCAAGACTGGAAGGTCTGTGTTATAGCTTCACCCTTTATTATTTCAACTCTACGTCATCGACGGTGCGCCCTATAGGTGTCGAGTCTGCTAATAAAATACACTCCCTTATCCAGCTGAGAATAATTACTTATGTACGAATTTAAGGATCAAAGTGTTTACTCTATTAACCTCTCCCCTCTCTCCATTTGATATAAAGAAATACCCGTATTAAAGATGGAAACTGCGCTACTAAAGCATTGGTTGGTGGTAGTAATCCTTGCTGTTACTCCGTGATGAGGAACGTAATTAATCTTTTTACCTCCGTGAATGTATTTAAATTAGGGTAAAATTCTATTTATTATTATTAAGTTTAACTATACACATTGTATCTGTGTCTTCATATAAATCAGGTTCTGCATTTATTTCAGGTGTGTATTTATCTAAATTTTTACCATTAGCATTTATTACCAACAACTTTTCTTTTATTCTCTCTTTATCTGCTTGTGACATATGTTGTTTCATGTCAGTTTGGAATCGAGAGTTTTGGGCTACAGTCACTTCTGTTGAGGTCTTTAAGCTCTTCCCAATCGAGTGCAATGACTGACAATCATTGACGGACTCTGGGACCCATGTATCCCTCTCTTCCTTACCAGACATTCCACCCAAACTAGTTAATAGTCCCATCTTTGTATTTTTAAAATTTATGATGTGTTTTGTGGTGATTTCTCTTGTAGTCAAACCTGGTACTGAGTTTGATGCGTGTTGGCTGTACACTTCCAAGTCCACATCTGCATCAGTACTAGCTTGATTCCACTCGAGTTCACCTCGGTTTGGTGTTATGGTATTAAACGTCTTACGTACCATTGACGTACACACTGGCTGTGTGATTTGAGTTTTCAGACCTCTGTACGCCATACTGCCTCGTAGCGGGTGCGATTGCTTCTTTGAAAAAGGCATGCCACATCTTGAGTGGTTGAATGGCTGATTTTTCAGTGCGGGTTGCGTACACTCTTCCCATCTCTAGCCCTTGTTACCATTCCTATTTCTCCTTAAATTCGTCTTGGCATGATTGAGGTACTTCGGTGCGCATTCCTTAGTATCTCTGTACCAATTTGAATATCTATGAGAGTTTGGTGTGGATTGTTGAGCATTGGATGGTGCGGTGCGGTACCGTACTGTGTCGTCACCATCAACCAAAATTTTATCTTCAGAATCTTTTCTATGATTCCTCCAATTCTTTCTCTTCCAACTGCGGTTGGGGTTTCTGGCAAATTTTCTTTTAATACTGTTGCAACGGTCAGAGCTCTGATCATAACCGTGCTGATCACTTACTTCAGAATTATTTTCATAATTCTCTTCACCATGATCGAAAAGTACTGTTTGATCAGGTGGATAAGGAGTAAACTCCTCATAATCTAACATGTGAGTGCTGTGCTCATTCTCACCATAATTATTTTCTAAATCTGAATGGTTGACCTGTATGTATCATAGGATGTGTATGAGTCTTCATCTGTAAATTTGCCAGTGCGCTGCATCATATCTGCCGTTTCAAGTGCGTACTCCATACAAGTGCGGTTATCCTCACTCTGGACATCGCTTTCAGAGTCCTTTTCAAGGGTGTCTGATTCTTCTTCGGAAGCTTCCTCACGGATTACATATAGATCCGGAGTTCTTGAGACTTTATAACAATACAGGTCACCTTCAAAGACATCATTCATGCGAGTCCGAGGTGGTCTTTTATACTCTCCCTCTACCTGGTATCGTCCGTACCATTTTCCAGGCATCATCTTGCTGTTCTTGAGCGCCTCCCTTATTTTTATGTTTACCAGGCCTCTATTTTTGCGCTTATGCTGCGCCTTATTTCTATAATTTATGGCTTTCTCTTATTTCCTCTGCCCAGTTCCCTTTTATTGTTATCATCGGTTTAAAATCTTCTGCCTCCTGCCATTTACAGGATTCGGTTGTTCTCGGCCCATGCGGTTTGCACGGGCATAGTATTACATAACTATGCATCGCGTCCGACTCTTATCGGTCACGAACCGTCTTATGTTCCTCTCTCCGTGGCTGCCAGCGATTCCCCGTTGTTCCTGATGTCTTATTTTCGCAGATTATGTTCGATCGTTGGTTGGAACATTCCTTGTCCACCATTTTCGCGGATAGTTTTACCTTTTTGTCTACCATCAAAGGTATCGGGTTGTTCACATCTACTTTTAAACCTGTGCTACTTTCCTCTTTGAAATAGCACTTCCTATCCTTAAAATCGAATATGAGTGGGGTCTGTGACAATATATCACAGCCTAAAATGAGATTACCTTCGAAATCACAGTTATCTCCTACAATTACAAATTTGAACTGACATGATCTATTAGCTATCTCTAATGTAAGTGTGGTGATTCCGTACACCTGTATTACACCCTGGGTAATACTTTCAAGATTAAGTTTAATGTCTTTGGAAATTAAATCAAAACTACCTTCTAAATCATTAAAGTGTGTGTATTTAAGAATGTTAAGGGACGACTGTATCGATAAAAGCTCGTTCATTATGATAATACTTATTATTATTGCTTTAAAATACTACAATTTAAAATAATAGCGGCTACTCTGGTGCGGTCTGTTGGTGCAAATTGTTTTGCTCCGCGTGGCTAATATTACACACTTTGTGCGGCAATGGTGTCTTATCATCCATATCTGAAGCTACTCTGCCGCTAGGTG
>JABUQX010108092.1:0-10000 GCA_015478945.1 Trachelipus rathkii | reverse complement strand
ACATTTTTTAAAGAACGTTTGGTAACTGTTATTTGAAATTCACACCATTTATAACTGTTAAAGTGTGCGCAGACTGCTATGCACCGACGGAGTTTGTTTATTCCTCAAGAAATTAACAATTTCTTCAAATAATGGCACCAATATTGGTCTCATGACACATTAAAAACAAAAATCTAGAATAGCGCCATTTGCAAACTTTCCATGTAAACATGGGCACTAAAGTATTCATTCAGGTGACGTTCAGCAAGCAGATTCAGAGCATAAAGGACACTAATTATATTTAGCATTTTTTAAACCCGTTGAGGCTCGGACGGCCATCAAAAGTCAGGAGGAGAGAAAGAATTACTGCTCGCGTTGAGGAGTATCCGACTATTCGTCGATGTAGAATGCTTACTGGATGGATTTGTCGAGAGAAGAGATTATTAATTTTGAAACATTCAGCCGTTAACTTTTAGCATTCACACATTTTTTCCCTCCAAATAAATGAAATAATATCTCTGGAGTGTTTATTTTGACCATAGTGAGTAGGGAAAAGGACAGCTACTTTCACTAGCCGTACAAAGCAGAATTCAACGAAGAAAACGGAACATCTAAACTATTATTATCATTTCTGCAATTTTAAAAATTTATTTTCTAAAAGTTTCTGAGAGTATTTTTCCTTCATTCTCTTAAATCTGGCACTTGGGTATTGGAGATACGTTTCTATTTACTTATATTCTTTTCACTCTTGCTGATCGTTTTAGAGTTATATTCTTCTGGTGTATTGCCTCGCATAAATGTCAGCGTATTCTTAACCCAGCACTGTCGCTCTTCCATTCCAGATATGATTGAACTCGATTGCAAAAGAATGCACTTCTCTCAAGATAGGGATATAGTGCGAAGCAATCACAACAATCACAATGGATTACTTCAACAATTGGAAGTCGATGCATTTACTCGAGTTTAGTGCAAGCTATCAATATTGTTATGCTCTCGACGGGTGTGACTCAATTACTGCACGTACCTCGCGCAGTGTACAGTAAACCCTTCTATGAATAACTTATTACAACAACTCGATTTAAAAATTATGCTGCAAGTCCATCATTAAATCTTTTGATATCGCATTCGCATTCGCTCATTCGCATTTCACGATTTCGCCCTATTTCGCATTCGGCATGTTTCAAAGCTGAATGCAAAGCAACTGCAGTGGAATAATTTGCGTATTTTTAATAGTTCGGTGAGAGTGGAATTGTGAATGCGAATACATCAATTTTAATTATTGCGAATATGGAAGGTCAATGCGAATAATCGAATTCTCGATGCAAATATGAAGGTTCAGTGTTCGCGATCTATAATATTATATTTTATATATTATATATATTATATATGTCGTTATATATATATTTATATAGTATATATATATATCTATATCCTATACTATATATATAGCTATATATATATAGTATATATATTACTATATATATATATATACTATATATATATATAATATATATTATATATACTTTATAAAGTACGAACTAATAACAAGTATATTTTATATATTATATAAATATATATATATATATATATTATATATATAAGTATATATAATAGTATATATATATATGTTAGAGTGTGGCGTATAGTATATAATTATATGATATTATATTAGTATATAATTACTATACTATAAGTCAGTATATATTTGTATTATATATATATATATATATATATAAGTTATATATATATATAGATTATAAGTAGATTATATGTATTATGATATATATATATAGTGATGAGGTTATATATATATATATATTATAAGTATATATATATTAATATCTATATTTATATATATATATCTATATAGATAGTATATGATATAATATATATATATATATTTATTAATTATTATATTATAGTAGCGTAGCATATATATATATATATATATATAGAGAATATATATATTATATAATATATATATAATAATATATATATAATATATATATATCTCTACTATATATATCATAATATATTTTCTTATATATAATATTATATAGTTATATATATAGTATACTATTATTATATAGTTTTATACTATATATTATATATATATTTATTTATTTATAGTATATATAATATATATATAATCATTATATATATATTAATAATACATATTATATATAATTTATAGTTAGTAGTAGTGTAGTAGCTTATATAATATTATATTATATATCAGTAGTAAATATTGATATAATCACTACTATACAATATACATATTTATATATAATATGAGTAGTGCGTGAGGTATATTATATATAGTATTATACTATATACTATATATATATATATATTATTATAGTATGACTATATCTATATACATATATAAATATTTTATACTAGATCATATATATAGTCTATTATATATATATAATATAGTATATATATATATATATATATTAGATATAGTACTACATATATATTAAATATATAAATATTTATATATGAATAATTAAATGTCTCTATTTTTTAGTATATATTATAGTGGGGATATATATATAGTATATATTATATATATTATATTATATATAGGATATAGAGATATCAGTTAATGTTATGAATTGCATAAGTGTATATATAATATATAATCTGATATAATATATGATTAGTGACCATAACTTTATATTAATTGACTAATGTGGAGGTATTGTATAATATAGGTTAATTCTCATTAGTTATTGTATATATAATATAATTCAATTCAGTTTTACAGTAGCTAAGCCAAATTTTGTGAGGATTTATATTTATGTAATAATCATAAAGAACTTGTACATAGCCTTATAGTGAGTATCATGATGTTGTGATATTTTAGCTATATATTATATTATAATATGAGTATAATGTTTTGATAGTTTAATTGGTATAGTGATTGATGGTGAATTCTCAGTTCTCTAAAGGCCCATGTGGTACGTACTTACTAGTGATCTCTCAATTACGTATATATAATTGTTCTATATCATTATGTCTCTTAAATATATACTTTGCCAGAAATGCTAATATATGCAGCCTCGTAATAGTAAGGTATATATATATATATTATAGCGCGGTGTGATCGCAGTATAAGCGCTACCTGCTATTCTCGGCAATATTTATGAATGTATCGTATATATTAAAATTGACCAGGATAAATGTTGGGAATGAGGAGAGTATAGGTGTATTGGAATTGATATTTAGAATAGTCAAATTGTATTTGTCATCGCTGTGAATTGAAACAAAGAAGAAAGGTAAACGGTGAAATAATGTAGTGATGTGTTGATTATATTGAGTTTTATATGTGTTGCTGTGGAAAGGAAGGAGGGGATGAGGATTTCAATTCTTGATGAGTGAATTGGTCATAACGCTTTAAGAGAGCTATTATGGTATGAGTTATGTTGTGTGTTATGGGTGTATATATATATAATATACTATTATATATAATAATGAGTTAATAAATTTATAAATATATAAAAGTATGAGTACAAAATAGTTAAATATAATTATATATATATTTATGTAGTTGCACAATATCTCATAATTTGAGATATATTATATTAATGTTAGAAGTAATACTATATATATATAGAGAATAGTATATTTGAGATATTTCTGTATAGGATATAATCTGATAATGAAGTTTGATTGGGTAGGATAAATAGGGTAAATTCTCAAGTCATGTATACCTAATATTTGACCATATCTAAGGATTATTTTTTTACAGTTATGTACATACTACACACTGAACGTGAGCAGTAAGCCCTACTATCTAAGGATATATGCGTGTTATGTAACTTTTCAATAATAGTATTTCACCCTCTAGCCAAATTAACCGAGCTATAGTAATGAGCACAGTCAGCGATCTTGTAATAGGGATGAGAGATTAAATTTCTCTCAGTAAATATATATATAAATACAGAAGATGAGTAAGAGAATCCATAAAGTAACATGAGATAGTGGTTGTATAAAGAGATGATATATAAAGCACCACAGCAATAAATACTAGCTGGATTATTACTCATATGTTCGATAAACACCTAATATATAATACTCTAGTTGCGTGAGATATAACATGCTAACTACCTCTATGTGCGATGGCATAGAAGGAGTTACTATAGTTAAAATATAGTGTAGATTTATATCATCTCAAGTGAAAGTGCCCTGTACGAGCACTGTTAGCTGCTGCTCTCCAAATATATATATACATATAGTATATATATATAGAATTATTATATTATATATATATAATATATATATATATATACTATAATATATACATATAATATTATATCTATATATATATATATACCATATATAGGTTAGAGAGAAGCACTCAAACATATCTGACCGCAAGATATATAAGTGATGGTCAAATAGCTAGAACTGGGATAAGTACATTACAGTTATACAAGCACTTATTTCCGATTGACTCAGCCCTGTACCATAAAAAGTCTGGTATGAAAATCCAGAAGTGCCTCCCCCCTCAGATATGAAGCAGTACTATCTACAATGACATGGGGTTAATTGAACCCTTATTTATAGCTGTGATAGCAACTGTGATAGTAAATAAGAGTGAAAGTGTCTCACAGTCTAAAATATTACTAAGATCTTCTCAGTTATATTTAGTCACGGCCCTAATCAACCGTTAGAGTATGATTAAATAGGTTTCCCAAGACTAATTTTATTTGATTCATGTTAATAAGGCCAAGTGATGTATTATTATCAACTAAGGAGATACGAGAGATATAACTGTCGAAAGTATATAAATAGTATAGAAAGTTAGAATAGTATTTTATAGTAAGAATGGAGATTTGTTAATATATGGGTTATTTATAAGAATATTGGTAATCACAAAGTTATAATTTCTATCTATCATGTCATTAGATGTAAATAAAATCGGAAAGATAAAGACAGGCTCCATATTCATAGAAATGTAAGAGGAAGTAAATTGATATGAGTTAAAAGTATTATAGAATAGTGATTGAATCCATCATAGATAATACTGATAGATTATATAGAATAGATGTAAGAATTTATGTCTATAGTAGTGAAGTAAGATCATTAATGAATCATAGTAAGAATATAAGAATTAGTAAGATAAGACTAAATAACCCTGAGGAACAGCCATCTATTACGATCAAGATAAAAGATAAGAAGGAATATCGTACTCCATCATAACAACATCCGTTATATATTGGAGCGATATATGATAAAATAAAGCTAGACAATAAGTAATGACTAAATGATAATAAGAGTAAGAACTCCAAAAGGGGAGCATACTGTGATAGTACTTTATAGTGAACGTGACATGCCGATACCCTCGTATCAAAATTGCTTATTGATTATAGTTACAAGCTACTACCTACTCGGCTCAATTATCCCTCTAGTTAGTTTCTAATAAGTCATAAATAAACCAATAAATTGAGCTTATGATAGGATATGAGTATTATCTATCAGTAGTACTCTACTTTAATATTATATATATGTCAACGAAGTAGCTACTAACTGTAGCTCAGATACGGAATGTAAGTTTCCAAGATAGTCTAAGAAGGAGTTGAGTAAGGTATTTCATAAACTTAGATAATATAAGAATGAACTAGTGAGAGTATATATCAGTAGAGCTAATAGTTTAATAAGGTCTCAGTATGTAATATAGTTGCTCTCCTTTTTTTTTCTAGTTATATTATATAGATCAATTATATATTATATAATTATATATATGTATGAAGAGCTATACTCAACAACTACTGAGGGAAAGTCTATTATTTGAGATACCTTAAGTAGAGAGAATATATAAGCCAGATTATAGGCAGAAAGCATACCTTATACTAAGTGTATTATATATAACATTGTAGATAATTAGTCACAGCTACAAGATATCTCAAGTCTGATAAGAGGTATAATAGACAAGATATAAACAAGTTTTTCTCAGAATAGTGGAAAGAATACGTGTAGAAACCAAATGTGAGGTTAACGACCTGCCATATATATGATCGCCGATTGCTTTATCGCCGGATGACGTTAATACCAAATGCCACCAGTCTATGTCAGCCGCTGAATTGATAAGTTGAGGCTCGAAGCACTATTTAGGTGATATTTAGAAAGATTTTTCACACCTCTAAGAGACTCTCAACTCTAAACTATTGGTATCCCCATGGCCACACTGATGATACAGTATAAACCAGCATGTCCCTCATTTATTCTTATATGAGGATAGAATAAAGAGGTGTTAGAGAAGGATATAGATATGAAGGAAATGAATAACTTTAATGATCCTGTGCGAAGGCAAAAAAACCTGTTAAAGCTTATTGACGTAAAAATATACAGCCCTCCTCCTTATCTTTTAATCTATACAGTCACTAATAAGTTAATATCATATACTGAGGTACCAATGCATACATTCTTGAGGTCAAATACATTGTAAATACTATATAACATTTTAAGTCCCTTAGCGGCTAAATTATTTTATTATAATATATACATATTATGTAGAACGCATATGTACTTATAAGATATTAATTAACAGGTCCACTAAAATATGTCTTCTATCATTTCTACTTTATTAATATACAATTTACCCTGCATTTTTATCTATTGATAAAGATGAATTATATAATATATAGAATATGTAATTTAATTATAGATATATATATTAATATATATATATAGTATACTATATATATATAACTATATATATATACTATATATACTATATATATATATGCTAATAATATATAACTATATATATATATTATATACCATATTATATTTATAGAATATAAAAGACTGTATGATATATATAGTTATATATCATATTTAATATATAATAGTATTATACATACTATTATATATATATATATATATATATATCATTATATATACTATATATATATTATATATATATATATATTATATATATAGCATTTATATATATATATATATTATATATATATATATAGTATATATACAGTAGCTAATATATATATATTTATATATAATAATATAATATATATATATATATATTATTATATATATATATATATTATATTTATATATACTAACAATTATATATATATACTATAATATATATATATATATTATATTATAAATATATATAACTATATATGTATATATTATTATATATATTATTATATATATATATAATATTATATTATATACTATATATTATAATATATATATATATATAAATATATATATAATATATAATTATATACGTATATATTATATATATATATAATACATAACTATATATATTTATAATAATATATATTTATACTTAATATATATATATGATATATATAATATATATATATATATATATTATATATATATATTAATATATAATTATTATATATACTATTATATATATATATATATATATATATGTATATATATATAAATATATATAAATAATAACTATTATATATATATATTATTATATATATATATATATATATAATAATTATATATATATTATATATATATATATATATATTATAATATATATTATATTATATATATATATAATATATATTTAAAATATATATATATATATATATATATTATATATTATATATATATATATACTTATATATATATATTATAGATAGTATTGTATATATATATTATTATATATATATATATAATGAATATTATATTATTATAAATACTACTATACTATAATATATACTCTACCTCACTATTTATATATAATATCATATATATATATATATATATATATATATTATATATTTATATATTATATATATATTATAAAATACTAAGTTCAAAAATATATCGCCAAAAATAATGTGATGATGAGAACCCTAGATACCCCTATTCTTGTAATTTTTCCAAAGCCTTTAATATATCAAGAAAAGTAATATAATAATAATATAATAATAATAATAATAATAATAATAAGATAATAATAAAATAATAATAATAATAAATATAATATAATTAATACATAATAATAAAAAGTGATAATAAAAGGTAATGATTTGGTATTTTGCTTATAATTACTAATTTTATTTGAATAATAGATTTAATATAATAATTAATCATAATAAAAATTGAAAATAAAAATAAAATTAATTAATTAATAAATAATAATAATAACTAATAATAATAATAATAATAATATAATAATAATAATATTAATAATAATAATAATAATAATAATATATTAATCACTAATAATGAGTTAAAAAATTTTAATATATCGGTCGTAAATCACTCATTAATAATAATAATAATATAATAACAACGATAATAATAATAATAATAATATAATAATAATAATAATAATAATATAATAATAATAATAATTAATAAATAATAATTTAATATATTATTATTTAAAAATGAATAAAATAAAATAATAGATAATAAATATATAATAATAAATATTAGATATAAGTATAATAAATAAATTATTACTCATATTTTATTTATAATTGTATATAGTTTTATTTATTAATTAATATTAAATGTTTATCAACATTGAATGATTGATGAGATTGAGTTACAGTTATTTATTAAAATTATAGTAATGACTGGCAAATTTACTTCATTCAAGTAAAGATTTTATCCAAAATGATTGAACAATAGGTTTGATATGCTCTGTAACTAAAAGTTAAATTTTTACAGATAGAGTCTTTTTAAGATATAGTCGGTGAATATAGGATTCCATAGTTCTATACATACAGACCTAAATTAATCAGTGGATTTGATTATGTATGTGAGCCTTGTAGGTAAAATGATGCCGTACTAAGTATAATGAACACTGATTTTGATATAGTACTGAAAAAACATAGATATTAGCCATTATTCATACCAAGTTTTATTGTATATATTTAAGTAATGTAACAACTCGTGAATTCTAAATTGATTAAAGTTGTATATAATGTAATCTATTATTCCTTAAAAGAATGAGAGTGTCGATATCCGACATACCTTTATATGTTAAAATAGCTAGGGGTAATAGAAGTGTATAAAGTTGTTCGGTTCACTGAATATGGATTATTTGTTTCAAATTATTGAGACATTATAGACATAGTCCGCAACATGTAGGTTCAAGTGGGTTGATGCCCATCTTAGACACTCCTCTATCAGTTTGTATTACATAGCTATGATGCTTTTTCTATTTTAAATTATATCAATGGTGTTTTGGAGTTAGTATATAGCACAAAAAATGATTTAATAAAAAAGGTATCGTCATATGTATGTTCTGATATTTGAATTGTAGTGTGGGGTAGTCATTTGAGTGATACACTTCGTAATTATGAATTAGTCAATGCGTTTACAAGATACACGACGTTATAACTTATTAGTTATTAAGAAATATGCTACTATCTTGTTTGTTATTTAGACATCAATAAATCTTTAGAAGTTTAATTCTGACGGGTACTATATTAGTAACTACAGGCTAAACATAACATGTCAAACCCATGTAATATAATGAGCACTGTATAATGAACTTTAATTTGAGATCCATATATTTCATACACCGACGATAAGTATTATAATATAAAGAATCTATCATTATATAAAAACTTGATAGGTAGATGTTTATATTAGCGTACATACAACCTTAATATGTTCATACTTGGGGATAAAACTTTTTGTGTAATTGAAGAATTTGAGATTCCTTGACTGTATATAAATTGAAATTTTAAATAATTAACAATGTAATTCATCCAGTCATATATATTTCTAGTATGTAATTTATTTATTATATAATGAACCATTTACATAAAATTATATATAATCTAAAGAATATGTATAAATTTAAATAAATACAGAAAAATTAGATAAATTTTACGTAAATTACTCAGAAAACTTCCTAATGCCAAGTATAGACTTCAATAAAGAAGTCAAGCGTGCATTTCGGATTATTAAATAATTTTGAACTCTACCACCTCAAAACTAAAGTAACCTTCAAAAATAAATTAAATGATACTAA
>JABUQX010108091.1:0-2500 GCA_015478945.1 Trachelipus rathkii | reverse complement strand
GTGCCTGTTATATAAACATTTTATTTTACTATAATTGTACGAAATTTTATTAAACACATATACTTTACAGACCTTAAGACAGTTAAAACAGTAAATAATTCGCGCGTTGCTTTAGCAAACAAGGATAGTAGGGATTAGTTTTTACTGCTTTTACTGTTTTACATCATATATTTATTAACATTATGTTTTATTTTATATTTATTATTATTATTATTATTTTTTATTATTATTATTTTTATTATTATTATTTATTATTATTATTTTTATTATTATTATTATTTTTTATTATTATTATTATTTTATTAATATTTTTATTATTATGATTTTATTATTAATTATTATTATTATTATTATTATTATTTTATTATTATTTTTATTATTATTATTTTTATTTATTATTATTTTTATTATTATTAATTATTATTTTATTATTATTATTATTATTTTTATTATTATTATTATTATTATATTATTATTTTATTATTATTTTTATTATTATTATTTTTATTATTATTTTATTATTATTATTTTTATTATTATTTTTTTTATTATTATTTTATTATTATTTTATTATTATTTTATTATTATTTATTATCATTTTATTAATATTATTTTATTATTATCTTATTTTTATTATTATTATTATTATTTTATTACTATTTTTATTATTCTATTATTATTATTATTATTATTATTATTATTATTCTTATTATATTATTATTATTATTATATTATTGTTATTGATTATTATTATTATTAGTTATTATTATTTTATTATTGATTATTATTATTATTATTATTATTATTATTATTATTATTATTATTATTATTATTATTATTATTATTATTATTATTTTTATTATTATTATTATTTATTATTATTATTATTATTATTATTATTATTATTATTATTATTATTATTATTATTATTATTATTATTATTATTATTATTATTATTATTATTATTATTATTATTATTATTATTATTATACTTGGTGTTATTTACATAATGCCTATTAATATTATTTAACACACACACACATGCACACATATGCACTTAAACTTCCTATATTTATTAACATTATGTTTTTTTTTAATATTTTATATTTTTGTTTTAAAACTTTTTTATTTATAAATTTTTAAAAATTGAATTGTAAGAAGAAAAACCGAGAGTGCATGTTATATAATCATTTAATTTACTAAAATTGTATGAAATTTTATTAAAAACATATACTTTACATACCATAAAGCAGTAAAACAGTAAATCAATAGCGTATCTACCTAGCAACAAAGGGATTAGCATGCCATTGTTTTACTGCTTTACTGCTTTGCTGCTTTACTGATTTACTGCTTTACATCATATTTTAATATATAATGAGACTATTTTATTAAAAACATTTTATGTTTTTTAATTAATCATTTACATTTATATTATTCACCCACTGTTAACTAAAATTATTTGAAAGTTTTTAAATGCGCGATTTTTTATTATTATAAATATTGATGTTATTATTCTCTTATCATTAATATTATTAATTATTTTATTATTATTTTTTTATTATTTTTATTATTATTATTATTTTTATTATTATTTTTATTATTATTATTATTATTATTATTATTATTATTATTATTATTATTATTATTATTATTATTATTATTATTATTATTATTATTATTATTATTATTATTATTATTATTATTATTATTATTATTTTTTTTTTTTTTTTTTTTTTATTTTTATTTTTTTTTTTTATTTTATTATTATTAGTTACATCCAGTCATTTTACTTATGGCTATTATATCAGTCTATGTACATTGACATTATAACACGAAAAACACCACACACACACACACACACACACACACACACAACGCCCCTGTTCATTAAAATACACACTGCTTAAACATATCAAATAAGTTCTTTTGTATGAACCATACACATAAAATTTATTAAAACATTTTATGTTTTTAATTAAACACGTACATTTATATTACTCATTCAATTATAACTAAAATTATTTCAAAGTTTCTTAAAACTTCTATAATAAATCAATCATTATCTTTGAGCAAAGAATTTATTATTATTATTATTAACTGTTAATACTTTTTGTTTATAACTATCAAGTTTTGAAATAATTTTTACTAAAATTTTAAAAATTTTTAATAAAAACATATATTTTACATACCATAAAGCAATAAATCAGTAAATCAGTAAGGCAAGACCCAAGCAGCCCTCTACACCGAGCTATACCACGTTTTGTTCTATCGACTTACTTTGCTTTAACTCATCTTTAGCATGTAATAAGTATAAAATAGCAAAATAAGGTTTCTCTGTTTAACATAACATGTAGTTTTATAAGATCATTCTAGGTTTTTATTAAAATAACAATTATTCACTTACATTTATATTATTCATCAATCGTTAACTAATAATATTCAAAGTTTTTTAAAATAAATTGGATTTGCTTTAAATATTATTGTTATTATTGTATATTAT
>JABUQX010108090.1:0-12732 GCA_015478945.1 Trachelipus rathkii | reverse complement strand
TATTATATATACTTAGCTATATAATAGTAGTAATATATATATAGATAGTTATATATTATATAGATATATATAATATATATATATATAAATAGTATATATCTCATATATAGATATATATAATATTATGAATATAATATATCATCTATGATATATATATATATATATATCTAGCGATACTATATATATTATATTATAATAACATTATATAACTTATTATTATATATGTTATGTATAGGTATATTATATAATATATAATGATAATATCTATTATATATTATATATATACATATATATATATATATATTATAGTATAATATACTTATATAATATATTATTAGTAAATGTCTATAGATATATATACTACATATATAATAGATTATATATATTAAAATATAGATATTACTATATATTATAATATGTATATTATATATATATACTATATATATCTTTACCCTAATAGTATGTATATCAATGTAATAACACCTTATACTATTACTTATGATCCAGTCTATATATATTAACCTGTATATGTTATGTCCCTAGTAGCATATACTAATAGTCTATATTCTATATATACCCGTATACTAATTCGTATTATAATAATTCATAGCTAATGATGGTATATTAATATATTATATACTATTATATACTATAGTAATAATCTTATACTATCTAATACTACTATATACTTATACTACTTAGTTACATCCGTACTATACATGATCATATAGATACTACTTAGTCTTTATTTTCGCACAGATTGTTATACGTGACTTATATGTTACATTCGGATCTAACATATCACGAATATTCGTCTCTGTAATTACTATTATACTATCGCTGACTCACTTAGAATATTATATATAATACTAATACTATACTCTACTAATACTGTGGTATATTATGTTGTCATATTTATATTTATGTTTATATTTATATTTATTTGTATGTTATATTATATTTGTAATGTATTTATAATACTCCGTTTTCAAAAATTTATATTTATGCGTCAATTTATGTTTGTGTATATTTATATTTCTCTTATAATTTATTTTATGCTTATATTTAAATATTTATGGTTTATAATTTATATATATATTACAGGTTTATTAAATTTGAAATAACATTTGTATATATTGTATATATCATATATATTATATATATTATATTATATACTATATGTATCATATATAATATATATATAATACTATCATACTATCTAAATAATATTATATATATTATATGCTATTGTATATATATATATATTTATGTTATTTTTCTCTCTTTATTATTTTGCTATTTTATATTTATATTTGTTTATATTTATGTTATATCTATATTTATTTATATTTATATTTGTTGTGTTTATTTTTAAAGTATCATATTATATGTTAAGTAATTCTAGTTGCTTTTAGTTTATTGGGAAATTGATATTTTTTTATTCCCTTTAATATTTAATATCCTTATGTTTATGTTTTCATCTATTATTGCTCTTATTTTAAATATTAATGCTTTACTAGTCCGCACGATCTGCCTTATCCATTTATTTGAACTTAATATATGTCTGTAATCTCTCGACCTATCCGCGCCAACCAGTTATTTTTTTGTTCGGTAGTTTTCAGCTTCTGATCTCTCATTCATTTATTTTAAGCTGCGTCTCGGGATGACACCCTACGACGCTAATATCTTTTAATCTACATCAAAGCTGGACCCTGGGCCAGCGTTGGAGCGTAACCTTCTATGAGTCTTGTTGCATCCGCACCTCTATCCTTCCGCCTTTCATCAACGTAACGCCCTCTTTCCCCCCAGCCCCGCCTATCCTCTGCTTAAGTGTTAATTTCTCTCCAGTTTCTTTCCCCCTTTTTACACTGCTTGCGTATTTTATTTAGTGGTTCTTTTACTTTATTTGTGTTCGTGCAATGAAGTTGGTAGTTGACTCGTAAAAAATCAATTAATATATACCTATATATATATATATTATAATACTATTATTATTAGATATAATACTAGATATAATATTATATATATATATATATTAATAGATCTTGTTATATTAGTAAACTCCAAATTTGCAGCATGAATTTCTTTTACTTTTAGACCTTATAATAGTATAATATAAGCGCATATTATATATAATATATATATGTATTATATATATTCTCCACATCTGCAGTCTTAGCATCCTTTGACAATTCATTACTAATAATTCGGTTTCAAGGTTACTTTCGAGTATAGCGAAAAATAAATACACACAACTCTCGCACCATACTACACTACGCACCACACAACTAGCACACACACTACACACATAGCATACAGCCCACACATTGATTATAAAACCTAGTACATTAAGTCGCTGACCAGACACGAGGAACCGCCCCTGAACGATTAAAAATCCTAGTTATGGATAAACTAATAACCTTAATAAGCTTTGAAGTTGTGTGAATAGCAGAACATGCGTTGTCATATAGTACTGCATCGATCATTATTATTATTATTATCCTATACTATTGATTTATTTCATTCTAGGGAATTTATTCATCTATTATTATATCTATAGTATTATTCATAATATTATATTAAATTTCAGCTTATTATATATTATATTGATTATTATTATATTTATTATATTATGCTTGAGTTTCTACAGGAATTATTTTACAAAAAAAAAAAACAAAAAAAAAAAAAAAAAACGAGTAAGTATTGCATATTTCGAAAAGAAATTTCAAAATTTTCTTCTTTTAAAAATCTACAAAAAAATTCCTTTTGAATAAAATTTGTTTATTTATGCATTCATTCATTTATTTATGTATTTATGCATTTATTTACTATTTATAATATATAATCATGTATAATTTGATAAAGTCGTTTATTTTGACATTTAAGGACGAATCAGAAAAAGTTTTCGATACATTTTACTTCAATACATTAAAAAAAAATCATTTTAAGACTTGATTATTTCAAGCTGTATTTTTTGTGATTTTCAAAAATTGTATCGGAGAAATTTGCTTGCATTTTACTTTTTTTTTTATTTTACTTTTTTTGTGTATTTTTTTTAAAAACTTTTTTTCAAGAGAAAACTCAAGATCAAAGTTTAAAAGATTTTCAAGAATTCAAGACACGATAAAAGTCGTTTGGTCTTGAAACTCTTTGAATTTTTATTTCCAATATGCTAACACAAGCAAATTGTTTCTACCATTCTGTCTGTCTATAACTCTATATTTTATACTCTCTCTCTCTCTCTCTCTCTCTCTCTCTCTCTCTCTCTCTCTCTCTCTCTCTCTCTCTCTCTCTCTCTTATATATATATATATATATATATATATATATATATATATATATATATAGTATAAATATAATATATTCTTTAAAGTATATAGTATATTATAATACTCTCGCGAAAGAAGCCGGAGGCCTACCAAATTCCACTGCAACTTAAGAGAACCAGAAACCAAGGTCAAATAAAAGGCTGACATGTTCCGAATTGCACGGTGATTGAAGAGTGCAAAGTCAAAGGAAGTGGAAATGTAGTGAAGTGTGTGTGGTGTGTGTGGTGTGCGTGTGGTGTTGTGTGTGTGTGTGTTGGTGTGTGTGTGTGTGTTGTGTGGTTGTCCAAAACTGTTACCAGTGAAGTACATAAAAGATTGAGCATAGCGGTTAAGTCTGGGGTCAGAGAGTTGGTTAAAGAAAGAATGAGACCGTGTGGAAAGACGACTCTCCTCAGAGGAGGAGATACTCAACTAGAGAGTTTAAAAGAGCAGTCTCCGTTGTAAGAGAGAGAGAGAGAGAGAAGAGAGAGGAGATAAGAGAGAGAGAGAGAGAGAGATAGAGATGAGAGAAGAGAATGGAAAGACGAGGAGAGAGAGAGAGAGAGAGAGAGAGAGAGAGAGATACGTGTTTTCGAAGATGTTTTAGTTGTGAGGGAGACAATTTCAAGTATATAAGATGAAGAAACTGATTCTTTGAGGCATTGAAAACTACCATGTTTTCTTAGCCTCAATTATAGGTACGAGAAAGATCAGAGATCAGTTACTCCAAGGCCATCATTCAGGCATGCGTTAAATGCTGTTGAGTGAGTCGACACCCAAATTGGAAGGAGTATTGAAGGGTGTAGTTATAGGTATAGTAATGGATAGGAGACGAAGTGATAGAGAGAGCATATCATTAATGAATAGTTAAAAAAAAGAGTTGGAGATAAGAGAGAACCTTGAGGAATACCACTATTAATAAAACGACCGGAAAGGAAATCAAAAGGATAGATACCGTATAAGAGGGGAAGTTTCGAAATCAAAATTTTATACCAGACTATCAAATGGTTTCGATATGTCTAGCGCCACAGCAAAAAATTCACAGAAAACCACACTAGAAATATTATATATATATATATATATATATATATATATATATATATATATATATATATATATATATTATATATATAATAATATATATATATATATATATATATATATATAATATAAATAATATATAATTATATTATATAATATATATATACTATATATATATTATATAATTATATATATATATATAATTATATCATATATAATTATATATATATAGTATATAATTATATTATATATGACACCGAGCCATAATTCACCAATTTTCTTTTTATTTTCGTCCCCCGTAATTTCAAACAAACAAATCGCAATTTCATTAGAAAGGATGCCATATTTACAGAATATGGTGTGACGTTAGCAAATTTTCAAATTTGACGAATCTGGCATTTTCATTTAAAGTGATCCATCTTTTTTTTAAATTACGGCGGTTGAAATTAAAGAAGCATTATACTTGATTTAGCTTTTATTTACATATCTTTGATGAATCATGGCTCAAAGTCATGAACGATTTTACTCAGTTCTAATATATATATATATGATATATATAGTATATATAGAAAGATATAATAATATAAAAATACTATATATATATATATATAATATAATATATATTATAAATATATATATTATTATCCGCCACATACTTTTTTAATCCGATTGAAGAATTCATCAGATATAACCTGTCGCAATAACTCAATCACTCGTATTTTCCCGAACACCAGGAAAATGATCGAATCCCAATGCAATGCTACTTTTCTTAAGTAGAAACGCTTGAAGGAATGTTTTTATATATATATATAGTATATATCATATATATATATTATATAATATATATATATAAAATAAATATATATATAATATATATATATATATTATATATAATTATATATATAATATATTATATATATATATATATCATTGGGCCCTCGTTTAATCTGAACATTTATTGGTCACTCAAATGTACCATTTTTCAACATTGACTATATATTATACTATATTTATATATTATATATATATAATATATATAATAATATATATTATATAATATTATATATATATATTATATATATATATATAATATATAATATATATATTCACTGTTTAAGTAATATTTTTATATACGAAACATTAAATTTGAAATAACACGAGGGCAAATTTACATTACATAAAATATGTAATTGCCTAGATTAGCTTTCATATATATATATATAATATATATATATATATATATATATATATATAATATATTATATATATATATATATATATATATATACTATATATATATATATATATATATATAATAAGTGTAATGGGCTAAATCTGGGTTGGGGGAGTAAGTTAATATGTGTGGGAGAAAGGGGGTAAATTCTGAGACAGGAAAAATTTATGCATTCCTGATTTATGTATCCCTTTTGAATGGCGTTAATTATGTATGGCTCTTCGTTTTCGTTCCCATCTGTGTGCTCGGATTCATCCTCACCTGCCGCCGTCGTTATCGCATCCTCATCTGTATCTGCACTGCACCGCATCTGCGGCCGGATCGTCATTTCCTAATTTCTATATCAAGTAAGGTATGGTTTCTTAGGTAAACATTGGTGTCGAATTCGAATTTTTGGTTTATAAAGGGTATTTTTAATATTTTTTTTATTTTTTATTTTAAATATTATTATTATTATTATTATTATTATATTATATTATTATTATTATTATTATTATTATTATTATTATAATTATTATATTTTTGTTTTTATTTTATTTTAGTTATTCGCTTACACTCCCTTAAGGGAAGGGTGACCCTTTCTCCCATAAAATAAAGCGCAAACAACAGCAAAAAACATTACATCATAAATACGATGACGTCATTCCTTGGCTCTCATTGCTCATTAGTAACGACTAAGAAATACAACTCTCTGATTGATAACCCTTGAACTTACTAAGATTGCATAATGTTTAGGTGTAACGTAGATAACATATTTACCAGTTGAATATTTTAATTAAGGTCTGACAGTCGAAGTGTCCACACTCGTTATTGGTGTTTTTGAAATCTAGATGAAATAATAATAAAATAATAATAATAATATATTATAATAAAAAATAATAATTAATATAATATAATACATAATATAAAATAAAATCATATATAATCAATAATAAATTGAGAATGAATGAATAGATAATATAATAATTAATAATATAATAATAATAATAATAATAATAATAATAATAATAATAATAATAATAATAATAATAATAATAATAATAATAATAATAATAATAATAATAATAATAAATGTTTGTGTATGCGGTAATAAAAATAATATTTTGTTTGGTTATTTATAGTACTGATTGAGGTTGCTATGTTAACAGCTGATGGTAATTACAGATCGTTGAATGTTAGTTACTAAATCGTTAATAAGCAGAGAACTTTGCTAATGAAAGCAGTTCATTCGCATGTTATGTATGTTAGGTATGTTATGGCACGTTATGTTCATAGTTCAGGTAATGTTATGTTAGCTTTAATGATGTGGAAACTTTGTTATGCTAGCATTTATTCGTTGATCATTATGATAGATTTTGTTAAGGCCAATTATGATGTTTTCGGAGATGGTGGTGAAGACTAGTAGTTGAGCGCTTTTTTTAATCCGTGTTGAATGTTTGGCAATTTTTTAAATGTATGATTTTTTCTAGAAGTTTGCATATAGTGGAGAGAGGGGAAATTGGGTGGTATGAGAATGGGAGGTTTGGGCTTTTCTGCGTTTTAGCTTGGGATGATAATGATTGCTTTCTTCCATATATTATATATATAATATAATATATATATATATAATATATAAATACGACATATCCTATATATAATCTATAAACTATTTTCATAATATAATAAATATATATATTAATATATATTAATATATATCAGAAGCTGTAGAATATTTGATGGAAGAAAATCACCAACTTGCTAATTTCGCCTATGAAAATTAGTAAAATACGTATATTTTACGAGTATTCCTTTTTTAAATGTTAAATTTCTAAAAAAAATATTAAAGGAAAAATTGCAAAAAATTTAACAAAAATATTAAATGTTTTCAAATGTAATTAAACATCTTTAAATTTTAATTACTTCTCACAATTTCTTAAAACTATTTCTCAAAATATTTAATAAATTAAGAATTTCAAACTGATACTTACAACAAAAGCTTGAAAATATTTAAAAATTCTGGGTGTACCAAAATTCACTTTCTATACACTAAATCTATATCTACAAAGAATGAATTTAAAAAAAAAAAAAAATTAAGAGGAGATTTGAGTTTTATTTAAATGCAATGTATTGTATGCTGGAGCTTTTCCTTTATCTACTGTAAAAACTTTGTCTTACCTATTATATCGTATGCTGGAGCTTTTTCTTTACCTACTGCAATAGCTTTGTTTTACATACTACAGTGTGTGCTGGGGCTTTTTCTTTCCCTGCTGTAATAAATTTGTCTTTCCTGTTATATTGTGTGCTGGAGCCTTTTCTTTACCTACTATAATAACTGTTTTACCTACTACATTGTGTGCACGAGTTATTCATTACTTAATGAAATAATATGTCATTCATTGTCTTACCTACTATACTGCACGCTGAAACTTTTTCTTACCAACTAATGTAATGTGTGATAGATCTTTTCCTTACCTACTGATTGTGTGCTGGAAATTTTTCCTGAATACTGCAGTAACAACATTTATTATTATTTTATTTCCAAACCATGCAATTATGTTGAAATTCCAATTCATCTGGAATGCTAGTATAAACATGCTTGCAGTGTAGTTGACTAGGTTGAATTATCTAGTCTAGAGACACTGGTTTCACGAGTTGAATCTAACTAACGCTACATTTTGTGAAATAAATGGTGATTATAAATTTACTATTCAAGTGTATAGAAGAACATTTGACTTTTAGTTCTATTTTGCCAAATAAATGTAGATTGTTGGGCCAATGTAAAATAAGCTGCCTTTAATACCTCTATGTCCAGTTTTATTAATTTTCTTAATACCAATAAATTTCTATTAGAACATGTAAATACTTTAAATCATCATTAATCAAATATATAATATATATATATATATAATATATATATATATATATATATAATAGTATATATAATATATATATTTATATATATATATAATAATACATATATAATATAATATATTATATATTATAGTATATATAATATATATATTATATATATCTATATATATATATATATATACTATATATAATATATATATATATATCTTATATACTATATATATATATTAATATACTATATATAATATATATATATATATATATATATATATATATATATATATATAACCAATAATTATTTCAATCAATTGTCAAATTTTTATTATCATTTTAAAATAAATTCTATTAATCTTAAATTCCAATAAAAAAAACAACTCTAAATCAATTAACTTAAATTTATTACAGAATTTATTTCATTAAACTTTTTTCCTCGACTTGTATCGGTATTTTTATGCCTTGTTTTGGTTAGAATAAAAATCTATCAATAAAAAAAATCACCTCACTTAAATTTTATTATATATAAGAAAAAAAAAAACAACTCAGTTTTATTCCATTGAAACCAAGATGGTTTTTTTTATTTCTTTTCCAAATAACCGAATAGATATTTAAATTTAATAGATATATAAATCAGGCATCAAATAAAGAAATAAGTTTGCGAAAATCGTTTTAAAGTTTAATATTTAGTTCAATGAAAAGTTCATAAAAAATTTTATCACCATTTAAGAGTTTTTTCCATACTTTTAAAAAGTTCTCAAGAACTGTGTATCGAAAAGCTATAAACTTATCTTTGCAGAACTTCAAGATAATGCTAAAGTTTATATATATATTATATATTATATTATATATATATATATATATCATATATATATATATAATATATAATTTATATTTATACAAATAAAATATATAAAAAAGATATATAATATATATATATATATATTATATATATATATGAAAAATTATATATATATAATATATATATATATATATATTATATAATTAATATATTATATAGTATATATATATATATATAATATATATATATATTATTATATATATAAATAAATATACAGTATATATATTACTATAATATATATATATATTATATATATATATATATATATTATTATATATTATATATAAATATCTATATATATATATATATAATATATATATATATATATTATCTATAGTCTATATTAATATCTATATCTATACATAGATATATGATATTAAATATATATATATATCTATATATATATATTATATATAATATTATATATATATATTAATATCTATCAGAACGTCCCCATGGGAGGCATAGGTATAATCGTGCAACATTGTAAAAAATACATTTACTTAATTTTATTAACTTTTTAAAAAAATTTAATCCATAAAAAAGATTTTTACAGAGTCTGTTACACGAAATTTTATAAAGCAAAATTTCGTTTCCTTGTACAATAAGACGGCAAATTTTGTGTCTCTCCGCCGCTTTATCGGATCCTAATTAAGACTTTGGTTAAATGGATGATCCGAGCTTTTCATTTAACTACTAACTCATGTGAACCTAAAAGGCATTCGGAATCTGCTTCTGAACTCTCAAATCCTAGTGTTTGGAATGGATGTCCGTCGAGGGATGGATGATTTGAAGGTGTGCGTTTTGTGTTGTTGTTGTTGTGTGTGTGTGTGTGTGTGTGTGTGTGTGTGGCTGTGTTTGGGTGTCTCTCTCTCTCTCCCTCTTTATTATATATATATATAAATATATATATATAATATTATATATATATAATATATATAGTATATATATAATATATATACAATATATATATATATATATATATTATATATTATACTAATATATATATATATATATATATATATATATATATATAATATTTATATATATATAGTATATAATATTATAATAAATTAATATATCAACCTATTACTAAATAATATATATACCTATATTATATAATATAAATATAATATATATATATATATAATATATATATTAAATTTAGCCTGCCTACCCTGAGAAGACAAGTCAACGGCACTTCCTGATTGATCTATATATAAATTATATATATAATATATATATATAATTATATCTATATAATATATATATATATATATATAATATATATATATATATATATATATACCATCAAAAAATAATCGAACCACCAGGTAACATTCCACTTGCAGGATACAGGAAGGCCCCTAGACCCCATGAAAAGGCCGCCCCCCCCGCCCGCGCCCACCACACACCAACACAGACAGCATCAGTGAACTATGTAACCACCCCGCAGGGAATTGGCTGCAGTTATTGGGGCATCATCGCGAATATAAATTTAGGAATAACATATTAACCAGGATAACTAGACCTGGAGAGGTGGGGGTAGGTGTAAGTTCGGGGGTATTAATCGGAGCGAGGGATCATCACCGTTCAAGCTGCTCCCGACTGCCAATATAACATGGAGAGATAGTGCGTCAACTCTCAGACAAACAGTGCGTGCAGAGTAAAGCACTCCCACGCCAAAAGACACTGGTACCAGTCAATTCGGTGCGATCGGATCGGTGTAGACGCACACAACGATTGACGGGTGGTCCAACGGTACCTGGAAACTATGACACATGATCCTCCTCCTCCCCAGAACCGTAGGTTGATAGAGTGTAAAGCCAAGGTGCAGCCAAAGGTCTCGCAGTAGGGTTCGAGTCGTGTGCTGAAAACTATCGAAATGCTGGTACGGTACTGCGACGCGCCGCGGGAGTGTTTTGGGTAATGTCTCATACCCGTGTATGAACCCCTCTGGCACACCGATGACTGCCTGACACCGTCCTGGCATGTCTCTCGATGAGTGAGCGAATGTCCTGGACAGTGATTTGATCGCATACGTCGTGCAGTGCCTGTCGCAGGTCCCGGAGGGTCCGGGAGGGTCCATGGAGGGGGTTGCAGTAGTGCGGATCCGACTTCAGGATAATCTTCACAATATTTTCGAGTTTGGGTTGAGGTCCGGATTATATATGTTGGCCACTCCAACGCCGTAATTTGTACATCGTCCTATAGGTAGTCGTTCACACATTGGGCCTTGTGTGGTCTTCATTGGCAATGCATTACGATAAGAGTCACCGATATAGTGGGCATATCGGAACGACATATGGTTCGAGATGTCTGTGATATCCATTACGGCTGTAGGAGTGCCTCCATCGAAGATGTGAAACTCCGTAGGCCCTCCGACATAGATAGATGCCAACCCTCAGACCGTAACCGCCCCACCTCGCCAAACGGCGGCACCTGCCGCACATTGCATTGCGCGAACCTCTCCGTCGGTCTGTATACTCTAGCACGCCTGTCCGAGGCGTTCAGAGACACTCTCGACTCGTCGGTAAAGAGCACCTGCCCAATCGTCGACCGTTCAATGGATGTGTTCTCGGCAAATGCCAGTCGCCCCTTCGAAGTGCCGTGGTGTGCGGTGGACATATGGCAGGCGGGGCCCGTAATTATGTTCCGCAAGGCGTCGACGGCATACTGTATTGTCACTCATGCCTGGTGCCTGTGTACCTCCGCCAGAACTCTATCTGCAGGATGTCATGCGTTGTGGGGCGCCTCGTTAATGCACGCAGACGTATAACACGTCTCCTGCGGGTGTCGTGGCTGCCCTGCCTACATAGCCTCACCGGCCGATCATGTTTCGCAGTGCCAAACTCCGTTGTGTGCGCTAACACGAATCGTCGACCAGTGCTGGTAGCCCGTGGCCGTTCGGGTGGTGTGTTTAATCTGCACGCACTGATCTCTTGAAAGTTGACGCACTATCCGCTCCATGTTTATCGGAGTCGCTTTTGGTCAACGTGAACTGATCCCTAACTCGATATACCTCCGCCATAACCCTCCACCACCTCTCCCCGGTCTGGTTACGTGTATGTTTTCCTTAAATTTAATCGTTGGTGACGCCCCAAATACTGCAAGTAATTTTTCTCTGCTGGGTGGTTACATAGTTACAACTGATCTGATCGTCTGTGTTGTATGGGTTTATTGGGGTTAGGGGCCTTCCCGTTCCTGCGAGTGACATTTATCCTAGTGGTGCGTTATTTTACAGTTATATAATATATATATATATATATATACTTCATATATATTATATATATATACTTATTATATATATATTATATATATATATATATATTATACCGTATATATATATATACTATATATATCTATAATATATATATATATATATAATATTATATATAATATATATATATTATTATATTATAATATTATAATATATTATATATA
>JABUQX010108088.1:7500-30167 GCA_015478945.1 Trachelipus rathkii | reverse complement strand
CCCCACACACACACACACACACACATAGAGGTGGAATGGATGAAGTATATATATATATATATATATATATATATATATGAGTGAGAGGAGAGAAAGAGAGAGAGAGAGAGAGAGAGAGAGAAAGAGAGAAGGAGTGCGTGGGTGAGAAAGAGAGAGAGAGAGAGAGAGAGAGAGAGAGAGAGAGAGAGAGAGAGAGAGAGAGAGAGAGAGAGAGAAGAAGGAATGAGTGAGTGGAAGAGGGAGAATGGATAATGGAAGGCAGGAGAACAGGACTTAATGCAATACGTTGATTTTTTGAAGAGTAACTTTTATACATTAATCCTGATATTTGAAAGAAATCTGTCAAGCGGTTGGAAATTTTTTGGGGTCCAATTCTGAATTTTTTACTTCTTCCACTAAAAAACTCATAAAATTTTCATTTTTCAAGATATTTCAAAACAAATTTCACAAAAATACCTGACTATAGTGTGGTAATGAAGATATAATCACTTACTATTGAAATTTTAAAAAATAAAAAAAATAAAAGTTCTATTTTGCAAATTTTTGTCCAAAATTTTAAAAAAATTTAAAGGTCATGAATTCAACCATGTCTAACTTAAAAATGAGCTTACCAATTATAATAATAAACTTTCTGAGCATCTTGCAACAACATTAGGTAAAATACTTGGAAAATTAAAAACTTATAGAGAGGAAAGACTTGATCCCAATGGAAAATCCTGACCATGACCAGAACCGCACCTTGAACTTAAAGATCCGATCCCCTGACTATCCCATCCAAATCACACACACACACATGATGAATTCCATTTCAAAATTACTCAGTTCCGACTGAAAGAATAATTTTCACTTGAAAAATAAATTTTTTTAAAAAATATATGCTTTGGCTCCGGCTCCGGCTCCGGCTCCGGCTTCGTCTCCGGCTCCGCCATCGGCTCCGTTTCCATTTCAAAATTGCTTAGTTCCGATTTTGCAGAATTATTTTTACTTCCAATAAAAGTTTTGATGTTATACTTTGCCCGCGCTCTGCTCCGGCTGCGACTCCTGGCTCCGGCTCCGGCCCCGGCTCCGGCTCCGGCTCCGGTTCTGACTTCGGCTTCGACTCCGACTCCGGTTCCATTCAAACTTGTTTAGCTCTGATTTGCAGAATTATTTTCACTTGCAAAATATATTTCTTGAAAAAATATATATTTTGGCTCCGGCTCCGGCTCCGGCTCCGGCTCCGGCTCCGGCTCCGGCTCCGGCTCCGGCTCCGATTGTTGTTCCATTTCAAAATTGTTCAGTTTCGACTTCGGAAAGAATATTTTTCACTTGCAAAATAAATATCTAAAAAAAATTATTTTTCGGCTTCGGTTCCGGCTTCGACTCCATTTCAAAATTGTTTAGCTCCGATTTTGCAGAATTATTTTCACTTGCAATAAAGATTTTTGAAAAAAATATACTTTGACTTCGGCTCCGGCTGGTTCTGCCTGCCTGCCTGACTCCTGGCTCCGACTCCAGACTCTGGTTCCATTCCAAACTTTTTAGCTCTGATTTGCAGAACTATTTTGACTTGCAAAATATATTTCTTTACTTGAACTTTATCTTTTCATTCAACTCAGGCTTATTTTTAGCTCTCCGGCTCCGGCTCCGGCTCCGGCTCCGCCCAAAACCCTCCGGTTCCGACTCCGGCTCCGGCTCCGGCTCCGGTTCCGGCTCCGCTCCGGCTCCACTCCCTGCTTTGTTTTATCAGTTTGAACAGAAAGACTTAAAGAATATTTTTCATTTGCAAAATAAATATCTAAATAAAAATTATATTTCGGTTCCTCACAGACCTGTTATCAAAACTGGCGGACTCCGGTTCCATTTCAAACTTGTTTAGCTCTGATTTTGCAGAATTATTTTCACTTGCAATAAAGATTTTTTTTTAAAAAATTATACTTTGACTTCGGCTCCGGCTCCGGTTCCGGCTCCGGCTCCGGCTCTGACTAAGGCTCCGACTCAGACTCTGGTTCCATTTCAAACTTGTTTAGCTCTGATTTAGAGAATTATTTTAAATTTCAAAATATATTTCTTGAAAAAATATATATTTTGGCTCCGGCTCCGGCTCCGGCTCCGGATCCGGCTTCGGCTCTGGCTCCGATTGTTGTTCCATTTCAAAATTGTACAGTTTCGACGGAAACAATATTTTTCACTTGCAAAATAAATACCTAAAAAAAATTATATTCTGGCTCCGGCTCCGGCTCCGGCTCCAGCTCAAGCTCCGGCTTCAGCTCCGGCTCCGACTCCAGCTATGACTCTGGCTCGTTTCAAAATTGTTCAGCTCCGATTTCGGGAAGAATTATTTTATTTTACAAATCAATTTTTTTGAAAATTTTATACTTTGGCTCCGGCTCCGGCTCCGGCTCCGGCTCCGGCTCCGACTCTGGCTCCGGCTCCGGCTCCGACTCTGACTCCTGCCCCATTTATATGATTGAGAATAAGCCTGATCCTTGGTTGATATTGTCGAAAATAAAAAATAAA
Source organism: Trachelipus rathkii (assembly GCA_015478945.1). Taxonomy (NCBI): domain Eukaryota; kingdom Metazoa; phylum Arthropoda; class Malacostraca; order Isopoda; family Trachelipodidae; genus Trachelipus; species Trachelipus rathkii. Next base: position 27,668 of record JABUQX010108088.1, on the reverse strand, counting down.
ATAATTCCTAAAAAAATGAAAATAAAACGTTTTTCATCCTAGAAAATTAAATTCCAATTTCGAAGTTGAAAAGGATTTTTTTTAGTTTGACACCTCTCTGAAAAAAAATCTGTGTCTAAAAAACCTTTCAGAATTTGCAAACAAGAATCACACCATAACGAAGAATAAGAATTTTTCTAAAAAATAGAATAATAAAAGAAAAAATTAAATTTTTTGATTTTACTCTAAAAAGTTAGGGTTCATCATATACAGGCTCCCCTTAAAACAAAGTATCTTTTTTTATTTTCAGATATTGGTACATCTCCAGTACTTCTTAAAACTCCTCATGAAGCTGCGCAAACACAAATAAAACAAAACCGTGGTCTTTCCTCCTCTCCAGATATGTTTTCCTTCACATCTTCATCAACAAATGCACGAATAACGCACCACCAAAGTAAAATCTCAGAAAGCAATAGAGGCACTCCACTTATTTCTACAACAGGTGAGATAGACTCCTCATTTATTTTCTTAATAATAGGTTAAATTATGAGATTTCTCTGTTTCCTTCTTTCTTCATCTTCCTGTTTTCTCTTTTAACTCGAAAGCCAAAGGGTTTAGGTGCGTGCTGCACTGGAAAAGATAGCTAGCAAAAGGAAATGACAGTGAAGTTGAAAGGAAAACCCCCAACACAGCCACTAATTTCATTCCTCTCAACTAAGATATCCGCCCAAAACTTCATAACAGCGTGATGGACTTACACAGTGACAAATCATCAAGTGTTGGGTTTATCCCTGGGCTCTGTGGCCCGCTACCACGTGCCCTCACAAACTTCCTCCATACATTCCTATCACGCGCCAATCCTCTTGCTTCGATCAGGTTCCCACCTTTTCCAACTGAGTCAATCCATCTCTTTCTTTGATCTGCCAACCGGTCGTCTTCCAACACACATTTATACATCCATTTTACCAACAGGCTATCATGCATTCTTTTTACATGAAAAAAACCATCTTAATATGCTCTCATTTATTCTCTCATTTATACCCTACTCCACAACACATACACTCCGAATTAACTCATTCCTAATTTTATCAGTTCTTTTTACACCTAACACAATTCTATGATTATCCATTTGGATAGCTAGCACCTTAGATCTATACCTTTCATTTCACACCGTAGTTTCGCCACCATGCAGTAATACCGGTAACAGCATACTTCCATGTAGCATCCTAGCACACTCGAGACTTAGTCCCTTTTACTTCACCAAGGACTTTGGTATCTCTCTTAACTTTCCTATTACACTAATATAAGTTTATGAAGGAGAATGGTTGATTTCCTCTAAGGAATAAACCCCTTAATTTTTTTTACGATTCACCACAGCGTGGATCTGTTCCGCTGTTATGAACCTCTAGGGAGAATATTCTTGGTTTCATAAGCCTTGCACACACATGGTAGGAATGGGTGGTTTTGATGGTTTTTTCTCCATTCTATTTTTTCGAAGTGAAACAGTTTTAATTTATGGTTCTTTACCATATATAAATATATATATATTATTACACATACAGCATACATGATATTATGTATTGAACATATTACATATTACATACATTATAACATATTACATATTACATACATTATTAAACATACATACATATACATACATACATACATACATATATATATATATATATATATATATATATATATATATATATATATATATATATATATATATATATATATATATAATGAGTAAGGACAAAGGTATTTGGGAAAGAAAGAGCAGCCATGAATGGAATGGATATGTCTATATGCGAAAATGTATGAATCGTATGGGTACATGGAATGCCAGAGGAATAAATGTTGAGGAGAAGAGGAGAGAGGTGATGGATGTATTTAGAAAGGGCAAATTTGATTTGCTTGCTGTGACTGAAACAAAGATGAAAGGACATCGGTGATAAAGTGGTGTGGTGTTTGTGTTGCGGTGGAAAGGAATGAGAGGGGAGGGAGTTGTAATTTGGAGAGTGGACTTGTGGTGGCTAGAGTTATGGTAGACTTTAGTGAGGAGTCAGAATTTAATGGTTAATGGAAATGGAAAGGGTTGGTATGGGGGGAAGGGATGAAGGAGCCCACGGAGGGAAAGAGAGTATGGATAATGGAATGACAAGTGGATGGGGTGGATGGTGGCCGTGGAATAGGAATGGAGGAATGAAGGAAATAATGGATTGATTTCTGTAGAGGAGAGAGGTATGTGTGTAAGTAATACTTTCTTTAAACACAAGAGTATCCATAAGTATACTAGAGTTGGTGTAGGTAGAGATGGTATCGAAGTGAAAAGTATGATTGATTTTGTGTTGGTGAAGAAGGAGATGTTGAAGTATGTGTTGGATGTTAAATCAGTGAGGGGTTTAGGAATGGGATTATCGGATCATTATGTTGTATGTAAAATTAAGTTAGTGGGGGCTTGGATGGAGAGGAAGGTGATACGGAAGGAAGTGGGTAAAATTAAGTGAGAAGTTAAGTGAACAAGGTAATAAGGATAAGTATGTAAGAGCGCTCGCAAGTAAATCAGTTGATTGTGAACAAGTTGAAACTGAACAAATCTGGGAGCAAATGTAGGAAGCAATTGTTAGCAGTGCAAAAGAAGTATGTGGATGTGCTAAAATAGGAAGTAAGAATGTTAACAGTGAGTTGTGGAATGAAGAGGTGATGCAAGCGGTTAAAAGTAAAAAAGTTTCAAAAGAAAGATGCTTGGAATTATATAAGAAGGAAAAAAGAAATACTAAAAGGTGCATACGTAGGAGAAAAAAAGAGGTAAATGAACAGTTTGAAGGAGGATGAATGGGGACTTACAAGGGAATAGGAAGCTCTTCTGGAAGGAAGCGCGAAAGGTTAAGAATAAGAATAAAGGGAACCTGCTCAGAATAATGAATAGGGATGGTGCTTTTGTAACTGATGAAATGGATGTGAGGGGAGTGTGGAAAGAACACTTCAAGAATCTGTATAATATTAACAGTAATGAAGAGGTGATTGTGAATGTGTGTGGGTTTGATGGTGCAAGAAGGAATAGGTATTTTGGGGATGAGGTTATTAGCAAAAAAGAGGTAATGGGTAGAGTGAGAAAGTTGAAGAATGGTAAATCTGCAGGTATAGATGAAATTACTGGTGAAATGATCAAGAACGGAGGCGAGATGGTGACTGTATATGGAAGTTGTGTAGTATGGCTCCGAGGGACTGGAGGAGAGTAGTAATAGCACTCTTATATAAGGGTGCAAGGGAGATAAGGAACTGGTAGAAATTATAGGGAATAAATTTATTGAGGTTGTGGCGGGAAGATATATGCTGGTATTTTGGTCGAAAGAGTGCGTCGAGGACTGGAAGGACTGAATGGTGAAAAGGTGCGGGGAGGGTAGAGGATGGGGTGGACCAACCCTTCTTACTTTGAAACAAATGATTGAGAAAATGAAGGAGAAGAAGAATAAATTGTGAGGTTTTATGGATTTGAACAGGCGTATGATAGGTTAATAATGAAATGGATGGTAGTGGAAGGAATGGAAATGGAAGGGATAAATGGGTGTCAAGGTGACATTAAAAGTATTAATATGGAGGAGACAGGGTTGCTATAGTTCCTTGGTTATTCAATCTCTATATGGATGTATGGAAAGAATTAGAGGTAGGGGTGGCAGAAAATGGTGTTAGAATGATGGAGAATGGAGATGGTGGAGGGAAAAATTACCTATTATAAGGTGGATGATTTGGTTCTTTTGTATGAATTGAAGAGTTTGAGAGGACAGAGAGATTTGCAGGGTGTGTGTAAAAGGAGGGGTTTGAAAGTAAAACGTAGATATGGAGGTGGCAGGAAGGAATGGAAAGATGGTGGAAGGAATGGAAGGGTGGAAGGGAATGGATGACCAGAGTGAATGGTGGAAGGGAATAATGGATGGAGGTGGGCTAGGGTCTTACATGAGGGCATGTTGTTAATTGTGTTAATGTATAGTAGAGACTATGGTCTGGAATAAGAAGTATAGATCTAAAGTTCAAATGTGTGTCTAGATGGACAATCTTAGGGGCGTGTGAGAACAATTGATAAAATGAGGAATGAACGTATTAGAGAGTTGTGGTGTGAAGAAAGGGCAAACGAGAGAAAAAATAAAAGTATGTTGAGATGGTTTGGTCATGCGGGAAAGGGATGAATGATAGCCGGTTGGTTAAGCGGATGTATAGTGGTGGAGGTGGTATGGAACTGACCGGCTGGGGAGACCGGAAGAAAAGTGAATTTGAGTCAGTAAAGGATGTTTGCAGGAGAGAAATGTGAGTTTGGCAGAGGCGAGAAGAAAGGTGCATGATAGGAGAGAATGGCTGGTTTGTGGGGGTATGGTTGTGGCGCACCTGGGCCAGGGATGAACCTTACACTTGACGATTTACTCATTATAGTGAGGATCCGTAGCAGTCCCGTAAAGCTGTAGGGTCTATTTTCCGATTGCGACGAGTTCATTTAATTAATGGTACAGAGGGGGGGGCGGTAAGGCTGGGCTTTTCGACTTTATTGTCATATTCTCCAACTGTTTTTCTTTTCCGATGCATGCAACGCACCTTACTCCCAATCTTGGAAAAAAAAGATGAAGAATAATATATATATATATATATATATATATATATATATATATATATATATATATATATATATATATATATATATATATATATATATATATATAGTATATATATATATATATATATATATATATATATATATATATATCCCAATACTGTCTGCTCTAACACTGATTCTGCATTAGATACTCAGAATCCCAATTACTGGCCATTTGCAAACACTGTTCATAACATCCTAAATTTCCTTAACATCCATTTGCAAAAGGTGTTGCCTTTCTCTTGGCTAATCCCCGCTCCCACCATTTGCTTGGCTCTGATTTCTCTTTCCAAATCCAGCCATCCGGCTGCCTTGTTAAAAGCATCATTCCTGTCTCATTTCGCAGTTCATGATGAATTTACTCCAGTGTTTGCTGGCGGCTCTAAACAGGACAGTGGCGCATCTGCTGTCTTTCCTGACAGCAATCTCTCCCATACCTCTCATGTTCAATTTTTACGGCAGAATTAATGGCTATAATGATTGCCCTTTCTCGAATTTTAATCCTTAACCAAGATCACTCTTATGTCATTTATTCAGATTTGCTCAGCGCGCTACAAGCACTTAAAACCCCTTATTCTAAAAACCCAATGGTATCCGCTGTACAACAATTTCTTCGGCTGCTCCATTCCCGTAAGAAACAAATTATTTTATGTTGGACCCCCTCTCATGTAGGGGTAACCGGCAATGAAATCGCTGATAGAGAGGCCAAAATGGCCACCTCCTCTTTTTGAAGTTGTTCCAGGTACCTCCCGGACGCCTTTCGACAAGGCTGCCTTCCATCAACTGATTACTATCCTGCTCCGACAGGGCTTCCGATCTTGTTGGCAAGAGTGCAGGACGAATGATCAGCGAGAATCGAAACTCAGAAACATAAAGCCGAATATTGGTGAGTGTCTTCTCACAGACAAAAACGCTTACACGAGGTGAGATACTTTGCACGCCTCCGTGTTGGCCACACTAATATCACTTACAGTCACTATATGTCACGGGACCCTCCCTCCCATTTTGCAATCACCTCCTTTTGCTGCTGCCACACTCCTCAATCTACTCGCCATATCTTCATAGATTGTTCCCATCTGGACCCTATTCGCCGTTGTTATTTTCCTACTTTGCGTTCCATAACACCTTCTGAAAGATTATCCCATATCTTGTCTGAATCTTCCCACTTTAGCAGTAACTCTATTTTCTTGTATCCTCAAGAAGTGAATATTCTTTATAAAATTTGATTTTGTTATGTAATCTTAAGACTATTTATAATACAAGGGTATAATTTTATGTAGTTTTTTATTTATTTTTTGACTGACTGAATATTCATTTCCCCATCCAAATCTCCCTTTGACACTTGAAACATATATATGACAGAAACCTTCCATGGTGCTGATTTTTTCAGCCCAGTATGGCCGCTTCTGAGCCAAGTAGTGGGTCCTAGTCCACTGACCAAAAAAAAAAAAAATATATATATATATATATATATATATATATATATATATATATATATATATATATATAGTATATATATATATATATATATATATATACATATATATATATATATATATATATATATATATATATGTTTAAATATATAGATATATATGTGAATATATATATACAGTATATATATATATATATATATATATATAGAGAGAGAGAGAGAGAGAGAGAGAGAGAGAGAGAGAGAGAGAGAGAGAGAGAGAGAGAGAGAGAGAGAGAGAGAGAGAGAGAGATAGAGCAGGAGAGAGAGAGAGAGAGAGAGAGAGTGTGAGAGAGTCTAACGAAAGTAACCTCCTGCTGGGGCCCAGACACTTTGTTTCTTTAGTGAAAGTTTGTTTATTAGTTTATTTTTTTATTTATTTATTTATTTTTTTTTTCTCTCAATGTTCTGTCCTCAAGTCACCCTACCTGTGTGTCCGGCTCACTCTCTCTGTCATTCTTTTTCCCACATATTGGCTGATTTCCTACTCTCCGTCTTCCCTTTTCCTGATCCTTTTCCTCCGTCAGTTAGTTGCCCCTTGCACAGACATTCCTATATTTTCCCTCCTCCTTGTTGCAGCGATATTTCCATCCCTTTTTCTCCACTTTGTTTAACCCGAGGATCTCGACTCTCCTTTTCTTCTGTGCTTTATTCTGGTGGTCCTCCCTTCGACTTTTATGATGCCGAGCGACACCTGGCGGATGAGTGATAGGATTTCAGGGTATCTTTGATCTCTATTGATGCTGTTGTCCACTATGTCGTTCCCCTTTATATCCGTTTTTTTCCTTTGTCTGTGCCCTCATCTGTCGAGCCTCTTTATTTTGTTCAGGAACTGTTCTATTTTGTTTGTTCAGATTGCTTTTCTTGTCCATATTCTTCTGCCTTACTGTTCGTTTTCTTCCATTTTGCTCCACGTGCTTCCATTTCATTTTCTTTAGATATTTCTACCCAACATTTTCTCCATATTATATCTGCCCTGCCTTTCCTTTTTAACTCTTTCATTGCCTTTTCAGCACTTTTAGAATCGGAACTGGAGTCTCTGTATCATAGAGCATGGGCTAATTTGAAGTGCTTTTCATCTTGTTCAGCATAATATATATATATATATATATATATATATATATATATAGATATATATATATATATATATATATATATATATATATATATATATATATATATATATATATATATATATATATATATATATATATTCTTTCTTTCTCTCTTCATCTACCTTTTTCCTAAGATTGGGGAGAAAGTATGCCACAAGCACGTGGAAAAGGCATGCAGGAGAGTATGACAAATGTCGAAAAGAAAGCCCAGACTTACCGCCCTCTGTCCCATTAATTAGTGAAAACTCGTCACAAACAGAAAATCCAAACTCTAGAGCTTCATGGGACCACAACGGGACCGTCACTTTATGTAGACCGTCGGGCGGTTCATCCCTCGGTTCAGGTGGGCCACAAACCATGCTCCCATACAAAACCCCGCCATTCTCTTTTATCATGCACCTTTTTCTCGCTCCTGCCAAACTCACATTTCTCTCCTTCCAACATTCGTTTAACTGACTCAATCCACTTCTTCGGTCTCCCAGCCGGTCGGTTCCCAACACACTTCCACTATACATCCGCTTAACCAACCGACTATCATTCATCCTTTCCACATCACCAAACCATCTCAACATACGTACTTTCATTTATTTCCTCATTTACCCCTTTCTTCACACCACACAACTCTCTACTACCCATTCCTCATTTTATTAATTCTTCTCTCACCTCACCAAGCATGCCCCTAAGATTGTCCATCTGAACACATTGAACTTCTTAGATCTATACTTCTTATTCCAGACCATAGTCCTCACTACTCAACACAGGTAATAACATACCTCATGTAAGACTCTAGCACTCAAGACTTAGTCCCTTTACATTCACTAACGATTTAGTTGCACCAGCAACCTTCCTGAAGCATATTCACACTTCTACTACACTCTATCATCTTGTTCCCTTTTCTATCCATCACATACCTTAATACGAATCCCACACTTAACGCTGCTGTTCACCATCTAACTTCACCGCACGGTCTCACTTACAATCCAACCTACTTTATCTCTCTTGATAATTCTGCCAATCTCTAATCCTTCAAACTCTTCAGAACCAAATTATTCAGTAGGGCACCTCCACTCATCTCCATTCTCCATCATTCTAACACCATTTCCTGCCACCCCTACTTTGTTCTTTCATAACCCCATCCATATACAAATTGAATAACCAAGGAGACATGGCACATCCCTGCCTCACTCCGAAGTAGAAGAAGAACATGACGCAAGTCGAAAATAACACACGCTTCACTATCTTTATACATACTTTGATTTTATATATATATATATATATATATATAGTTAGTATATATATATATATATATATATATATATATATATATATATATATATATATATATATATATATATATATATATAGATTTTAACAGCTCAACTGATACATTTTTACTAAATCATCACAATATTGATTAAATTTTAAATAACCAATATTTCTTTTTGATTTTCAGATGTGTGTTCATTTCAAATACTTCTAAAGACTCCTCTTACAGAAAAGAAAACACCGAAAGAACAAAACCTTGGTCTTTCTTCCTCTCCCATGTATGAAAAGATAAATGCTAAGGGTTTTGCATCGAGGAAACAACGCTTACAAGCCGGACAGCTGCATGTCAATAGTAGAGGAAAATTAATTGAAGAAAAGAAATTTAAAAATATCAACTGTCAGTGTCGCATGAAATGCTATGAAAATTTGACCGTAAATGAAAGGCAAATTCTTTTTAATAGATTCTGGTCTTCGGGTAATTGGCAAACTCAATCATTATTCATTGTGCAAAGTGTGAAGGTACTTCCTATCCAAAGACGAACAACTATGACACATAATAATAGAAATTTTAGCAGAAAGTTTTACCTTAATGGTAAAACATGTATGTAAATCAATGTTTCTTAGCACGCTTGGAATTTCTAACAAAAGGCTCGACTATGCACTTAGAGTAAAGAGCAAAGGAGGATTAGTTTCACCCGACAAAAGAGGAGGTCATCCACCAAACAAGACTCCTACTTCCACTCTTGATAAGATTGAGAAATTTTTAAATGCTTTCCCAAAATTTCAATCTCACTATTCCTTAAATAAAAGACAATACTTTAAACCCGGACTCACAATTCAAAAGTTATATGAACTTTACTTAGAAGAATTAGAACAAAATAATGAAGAACAATATAAAGTAAGCTATAGAATTTTCGTTAAATGCTTTAAATCTTATAATGTACATATCTACATCCCAAAAGCTGACACATGTCAAATGTGTGATAAATTGAAAATTCAGATTAATTCTGCCATCCCTGAAGAAAAATTAGATTTAATTAACACCCATGAAGCCCATCTTAGAAGAGCATATTACGCACGCGAGTATCTTAATAAAAAGACGTCAGATTCAAAAAAAGATAAAACAATACTCTGCTTCACTTTTGACATGCAAAAAACACAACCCATCCCTTATTTAAATACAAGTGTTGCATTTTATAAAAGGCAGCTATGGTTATTGAATTTAGGAATAAATACCAGACATAACAACAAAGGATATATGTGCCTCTGGACTGAAGCAGAGGGAAGGAGAGGAGCTAATGAAATATGTTCCAGCATTTTTCATTTCTTAAAAAGCCAAGATTTAAGTAATATTAATGAAATTGTAACTTTTAGTGATAGTTGTGGGGGTCAGAACCGAAACAAGACAATGATTTCCTTCATGATGTTTGCACTTTGCCATTTTAATATTGACAGTTGGGAGCACACATATCTAGAGTCGGGGCATTCGTTTCCGCCTAATGACTCTGATTTCGCAAAAATAGAAAAGAAGAAAAATAGAGTTGAGAGAATCTTTTCACTTGATGAGTGGGTTCAGCTTATTAAAACTGCAACCAGAGTACCATATGAGATCCTAAGAATGAAAGGAAAAATGTTAAATTTCAAAAGTAATCTTAAAAACCTTTGCTTTCGCAACCGTAATGAAGAAGGAAATGCTTTCCAATAAGAAAAGTAGAAGGAAAAATTCAGTACAAAATATCATTAGATCCAAATGTTTCTGAGCATGTAGTAGACTATGCTCCAAAGAAAGGAATAAAGTTTCAAGAAAGTTTGCAAGAATGTTGCCCATTGGTAAAAATTTCCTTAGAAAAATTCAAAGATCTTCTTTCGTTATTGACCTACATTCCACAAAAGGACCATGAATTTTTCCAAACTCTTTCTCACGAAACCGTAAGTAAGAAAACCAAAGAATTTGAAGATCTACCCGATGAGGAAAATAGCGACGAAGAATGATCTAAAAACTATGTTGCGTCGAATAGATAGTATAAAGTATAATTATATATATATATATATATATATAAATAATATTATATATTAATATATATATATATATATATATATATATATATAATATATAAGTATTATATATATTTATATAGTATATTAATATATATATATTATATATATATATATATATTTATATATTTATATATATAGAATATATATTATATATATGTTATATAGTCCCAGGAGATTTTACTCTCCATCAGCGGGATTCGACATTGGATCTCAGCGTCCAGATGTTAACCAATTTAACCGGATTGCTCCAACCACTATGCCATCCACTTCTCCCAAAGAACGCTTCAAGATAGTCTTTAAAAGCCCCGTTTTCTCATCCATTAATTGTCTGGAGTAATTAAAGCCTGGCCCCATTTTTAAATGAATTGAGTCACAGGAGATTTACTCTTCCATTTCATCGGATTCGAAACATTGACTCCGCGTCGCAGAGTTAGCAATATATATACTATATATATATATATCATATATTATTATATATTATATATATATATATATATATATATATTGTATATATAGATATATATTATATATATATTATATATATATATATATATATATATATATATATATATATATATAATATTATATATATATATATATATATATATATTTATATTAATATATTTATATATCATATATATATTATATATATATATGTATATATATATATTATATATATAATTTATTATATATATATGATAATATATATAGTATATATATATATATATATATATATATATATATTTATATATATATAATTGCACCCTATCTAGTGAAATTCAACGCCTTAGAGATTTTCCCACAAAATAGTCAATATCAGATTCGTAATTTACATTCATGCAACGGACAAATGAACGAGTCAATGGATAGCCTTATTATTAGACGCTCGCTCTCGTCTGCCTCTTGTAATATGTGTGTGAAGTTGCACTCATCCTCATTTTATGTGTCATAGTTGTCAAGCTTTAAATATCCATTACCTAATAAACTGTTATTCATAATCAATGATAGACTATTATCTTGTGATAAATATATTATACCTTTAATATACGAACACCCAAGCCGAACTGTGTAGTGATTATCCTCAATGTGTTTCCTCTTTATATTGATTAACATACCTAGGGCTTTATTACATCTATGCATTGAATTATCATCAGAATATCCATCAATATCATACCGAAGCACAAGCGCTTCATATATATATATGGGTTACTTAGTTTCTGTGAGAATAAATGTAGAGATTGAGGCGGAGTTAGGCAAGGGATGATTTATGTCTCTGGATCTTTAAATTGTATACGGATGGGGTGATGGAAAAACTAATGGTAGAAGTGGGAAATTGGGCTGTAAGAGTGACACAGATTGGTCGAGTATGGAGTGTCTTACTCTATTTTATATGCAGATGATTTGGTTTTCTGTACTGAATCAGGAGAAAGTTTGAAGAAAGTGGTAGAAAGTGTGTAAAACATGGTAACAGCGATAGTTAAGGAGAGGATGGCTTGTAGAATAATATTGGATGGCGAGCAATTAGAACAGGTTTTTGCTACTAAATACTTAGGTTACATGTTGAATTAAAAAGGAATAAATGATGAGTGAGTGAGTGGCTGGTGCGATTAATTTTTTGGAGAATACAAAGTCTTGAATGTACTAAGGTCTTACATAAGGGTGTTTGGTGCCGGTGTTGTTATATCGTAGTGAAACCATAGTTTAGAATAAGAAGCATAGATGGATCTAAGGTGCAAGCTGTACTGATGAATAATCTTTGTAATGTGTTGCAGTTGAAAAAAGTTCGGAAAATTATAAATAAGAAAGTAAGAGAGATGCGTTTTATTATTTTAAAGTACAATCAATATTTTCATTCTTAGGGTCAAAATATGAGGAAAATATTTTAAGTTTTTTATTATTATTATTATTATTATTATTATTATTATTATTATTATTATTATTATTATTATTATTATTATTATTATTATTATTATTATTATTATTATTATTATTATTATTATTATTATTATTTTATTATTATTATATATTATTTATTTATTATTATTATAATATTATTATTATTATTATTATTATTATTATTATTCCTTTTTCACCAATAACAAATCAATCATACTCTTCCTTTCACTACCGTTTCTATCTACACCAACTCTCGTAACATATTTTTTGTGAACAAAAAAGTATTACTTACACACATACTGTAATTCTATTTTCACAAAAATCAATCACCTTATTGCCATTCTCATTTTCTCCTTCAACACCAAAAGCACCCATTACACACACTGCACAACAGTTACAACCACACATGTAATGTAATATATAATGTAATGGAATATATAATGAAACATAATGTAATATATAAAGAGACCTTATAAATATTAAAAAAATGAGAAAAAATATTGAAGGTAATAAAAAAAAGATGTATAGACTTTATCTTACCTCTTGAATCAATAAATGCAGTCTCTATATTGTTTTTTGTTAACTCATTTGTTGATGACGAGCTGGAGTAAAACATATCTGGAGACTTAGAAGCCATAATGCCAGATTGCAAACTTCTCTGGGAAACTGACTCTGAATTTAAAAAGAGAACTACAAATAGAAAACTAATCTGTTTAAAGACTACACAATTATCTAAATCTGGGTTAGGAACCGACCGGGGCTCAGATTTTGCTAGGGCCGGGGCCGCAAAAAACGCCGGGTTTAGCCGGGGCCCCGGTCGGTTCCTAATCCAGGTATGTCGTTAAAATGTGCTTTCTACAATTTTTTCTAGTTGAAAAGGAAAGTTCTTAATGTTATTAAAATATGTAAGCTGTCACCAATTAATTTGAATTCTTAGTATCTTACCATGAACATTTCGAAGATCATATGTTTTTGGTGACGATTCAGGAACTGTAGGGTTGATACATAAATTAGAAGTTGCTGACTGAACCCATTCAGCAACTCTTTGTCGCTTATAATTTGAAGAGTCTATCTCTGAAAAAAGCAAATATTTTTTTTTTATTCAAAACAACTATAACCCTAAATTTTGAATATTTTATATATATATATATATATATATATATATATATATATATATATATATATAGTTGTTTATATATATATATATATATTATATATATATATTATATATATATATATTAATATAGAATGTGTGAAGTCGCAAATGCCTCAATATATATATATATATATATATATATATATAGACTCTACCCCTTGGTTTGTATGTCATTATATTTATATAGCTCAAACTATAGTAAGAATATATATATTTAATCAAAAATTTAATTTCTAGTTTTTTATGAATAATTCATCTATATGTCTCTTAGAAATGATATAGATATTATATAATATTATATATATATATAATTATATATATATATATATATATAGTATATATATATATAATATATATATTAATATATATATTATACATTTTATCGGTATCCGAGTGTCCGTAACTTTTCTTTTGGTATCAGTATCAGTAAAAATGTGCTGATAACAAACCAATACCAATAGAATACAGGAGATAACAAACAGAAAAATTTAAAAATTGGTAAAAAAAAGTATAAATTTAGGCCGTTGACTGTCAATTAAAATCATATAAATAATTTCTTTATTATTCTCTCATTATTATTATTATTATTATTATTATTATTATTATGATAAATATTATTATTATTTATTCGATCATACATTCTATTATTATTATTATTATTTATTATTATTATTTATTATTTATATATTGATTGATTATTATTATTATTATTTATTATTATTATTATTATTATTATTATTTTCTTATTATTATTATTACTCTATTGTCATTATTTTTATAATTTACTTATTATTATATTATTATTAATTATTTATTCATTATTATTATTATTATTTATTATTATTATTATTATTATTATTATTATTTATTATTATTATTATATTATTATTATTATATTATTATTTTATATATATTATTATTATTTTTTTTTATTATTATTATCAATTATTTATTATTATTATTATTAATATTTATTTATTATTATATATTATTTTTTATTATTATTTTATTCTTATTATTATTATTATATATTATTATATATATAATTATTATTGTGTGGGGACACTAAGAAAATCTTAATAAATATTCAGTGAGTTCGTTTTAAAGATAGACCTATTAGGAAAGGAAAAAGAAAACCTATTTGGTGGAATACAGAAATGAGTGAGAACATCAAAGTAAAGGTTAGATGTTTTAAAATATTCAAGGATAATTGTCAAGAGGAAGATTTAGAAAATGATATGAATATTAAAAATGAACTTTCCCTCTCAATAAGAAAGACAAAGACAGTAACAAATCAATTTAGCAAAGAAGGTAGTAATAAAAACCAAAAAAGTTTTTATTTTTATAAATTTCAAAGTAAGAATATAAAAATGGAAAATTTAATAAATTTAGAGATAAGGAATTAGTTAACATTTTCAATACTATTTTGCCTCAGGCTTTACTGAAGAAAGATTGGATAATAGTTTTGGGACTAGTGCTTCTGGTATGCAAAAAATAAGTTAACTTTAAAATTTGAATTTGAGGTGGAAGAAATTAAGTCTTTAATAAACTCTACAGAGAGTGGGGCTAGAACATGAGACACCCATGACCCAAGTTCATTCTGGATAAGTGTTTTTATATTTTTCCTTGTTCACTTCAACCCTTCTATTTTTTTCTCTTTTTACAAATATATATTATTACTGAAATTTATAAGTATTGAATATTATTATTTAACATCCTTATCACTTACCAAAGATAGTAACAAACCATATCATAATAGGTATTAACAAATTTTTAGGAAATATTTTTTTGCATCTTATACTTTGATTATACTTTATAACTTTACCCTTCAAATTTTTAAAATACCCATATTATTTTTTTTTGTTTTCTAGAACCTTCACCAATTTATCATTGGGTGCGATTGATTCTTAGTTCTTCTCATTTTGAAAATCTACCCCATCTATCATCTTTACCTTTATCTTTTATACTTCATTTTCTCACTCTTTCATTTGTTGCTTTACACTTTTATTTTACATCTTTTAGTTCTAACTTTGGCCTCTATTCACTTAGTGTTCATTAAACATGAAGCCAACTCCATTCTTCTGAACTTTGTGTGATTCATCACGGTTCATGGGCCCAACCAATTCATTATTTATTTGATGTTCTTTTTCTTAAGTGGTTTTCTGGCTTAGGTTTAGTTTGTGTATGGTACTGGCTCCTTTGTTATCCAAGGGCACAGTTAGTCTTTGCCATCGTTCTCTTTTGACGTTCTGCATCCCAAGCATAGTGTTTTGCCATATATATATATATATAAATATAATTATTATTTTAATTATTTATTTTTTAATATATATATATATATTTATATATATATATATATCATATATATATAATATATATCTATATAGGGGACACCTATATATAGTACTATTAATGTATAATGGCTAAAGGGTAAAACTAATAAATAATATATATATATATATATATATTATATTATATAATATATATAATATATATATTATATTATATATATATTTATATATCTATATATATATATTATATATATATATATATATATTAATATATTATACTATATATATATATATATAATATATATATACTATATATATAAACTATATATATATATATTGTATATTATATATATATATATAAGTATATATATATATATATATATATAACTAGTACCTGATATATATATATATATATATATATATATATATATTATTATATATATATATATATAATATATATATAATATATAATTATTACTATAGTATATTAGGAACAATAATCGGCCCAGAACAAAACTGAACCCTGTGGGACACCTCTTTTCCAAATGATAACTGATTGCTATTTATAGTACACATTGATTTCTATTCCAAAATGACTTTATTCTTGTACTACCCCACCTTATGAAAGGCTTTACTGAACTCTAAATACAGTATATTATATCAATTGAATTGGTAAGGTATTACATAAATTCAAAAAGACTTGTCTGACAAGATCTACCTTCCCGAAAACCATGTTCGGAATCTTAAACTATCTTGTTATCATCCAAATATTTATCTATTCAATATTTCAGTAGCTTCTCCAAAACATTTACAACAGAGATATTAAGATAACCGGCCTATGATTTTCAAAATCTTCTGTACTTCCTTTCTTTTAAATAGGCACAGCATATGCCATTTTCCATTCCTCTGGTATCTCACTGAATGTTATGGATTGTTTAAAAATAAAGTATAATGTCTTTGCTATGATGCTACTACATCTTTTCATAATTATATTTTATATACCCTCAAAACCCCCAGCTTTACTTGAATCAGTATGGTTCTGTAAAGACTTAATTTCTTGCAACTCGAATCCAAATTAAAAAGGTCTATTTATTATATTGATACCATAAACACTATTCCCCAAAGTATTATCCAATATTTCCTCAGTAAAAACTGATGCAAAATAAATATTGAAAATGTTAAATTCTTTTTCCAAACTTATTACCATTTCATCAATTTTAATTGGACCAATTGTGCTATTTTTACTTTTAAATTTATAAAAACAAAAAGTTTTTGGGTCTTTATTACTATTCCTTGCTAAATTATTTTTTTTTACTCTCTTTGAATTTCTTATGTAGAGGTTAAGTTCATTTCTAATATTCCTAAACTTTTCAAAATCTCCCTCACTACTATTACCCTTGAATTTTTTTAAACATCTGTAAACATCTGTACTTTACAAACTTTGATTTTATCACTTATCTCTCTACTCCAACAAATAGGTTTCTCTTTCTCTCTCTATCTTTAAACACATACTTGACTGAATATTCCCATGACGATTTTCTTTAACCATGTTCATTAATAATAATAAAATCAATAATAATAATAATAATAAAAATACATAATAATAATACTAATATATAATAATAATAATAATAATAATAATAAATAATAATAATAATAATAATAATAAATAATAATTAATAATAATAATAAAGAATTAATAAATAAAATAATAATATAATAATAACAACATCAACATCACCATGATGATCATCCCAAGTTAATTTTTAAATGTTTTTAACACATTCCACATTTTACAGTTGGGCATATAGTTATAATAAAACTGGCAATTGGTATTATTATTCAGTTTGTATTGTCATATTTACTGATATCCAAAGGAAAAAATATTTGAGAACAAAAACCTTAAATGACAGTGATATAAGCAATCCCAACCATTTTAGCAATACTGATACATTGGAAAAAAGGCCAATATTTTCAGATACCGATATATCGGTACATCCCTATATTATATTTATATTATAATATATATATATATATATATAATATATATATATTATATATATTTATATATTATATATAATATATATATATATATTATAATATATCATATATAATATATATATATATATATATTCATATATATATATACATGACATTCTACACACAAATTCCTCCCCAGCTCAAATAGTCTTGGCTCTCTCACATACCTACACAATTAACTAAAACAATATCTACAAAATCGCCCCAATAACAATCTACTAAATATCCCCAAACATCTCCCCTACAGAAGAATCACTGTCCAGAAGAAAACCAAATTAACCTCGTCCGGAGCAGATCAGGCACCACCCAATCTTACTGCGCATACTTAAAATTTCAGGATTTCAAAACTTGACAACATTATATCACCCCATCTGCACTAGCATGTCGTATATCCGGACACAATGGAGCACTTCCTTCTGGAGTGCCCCGCCTCGACGCACCCTGTACCACCTTTGCTTGTACTTCTATTTTTGACCTGTGGACCGCCCAGGCAGCGCCGGCTTTCTGGAGGCGGTTGTGGCCCTCCAATAAGGGTGGGCCAGGGGCTGAAATGTATGTATAATATATATTTATATAATACTATTAATATATATATATATTATATATATATACTATATATATATATATATATATATATATATATATATACTATAATATATATATATATATATACAGAAATAAACAAATTTTATTGATATATCGGTAATCTATTATTATTCATTATTATTTATCTATTATTATATTATTAATATATTTATTATTATTATTATTATTATTATTATTATTAGTCCTTATACTCCTAAGCTTACTAACTATAACAAAAAATGCTGTGAACCTTTATGAAGACAGAAAAGGACCGTAACAAAGAGCCTTAGAGACATATCCAAGAATGTTGCAACTAAACATGCAAGATTTAATGTACAGGAAGGTGAATCAATTTGCACATCATGCTTGAACAAGTTGAATCAAGTAACACAGTCTCCAACAACATTAAGGTCTAAATGTGAGACTGATTATGATGAAGTTGATCAAATAAGAGATAATGCAGAGAGTGATATGGACTCTCATGTTAAACTAGAAGATTTTAACTTCCAACTTGTGAATCTCAATGTTAGGCTACTCCAATTAAAGCAAGCAAGTTCTATTTATAGGTTTGTACATACACTTCACATTACCTTAGAATGATAGTGTTATTTAAATAAAGAATCACAAAATTATTTTTACAGCAAGTTTTAAAAGCTTATAAATCTTCCTAAAAATTATTTAAATTATAACTGAACATAAAACTTTCTATTCTAAATATTTCATTACAATACTTTTAATTTAAAATTGTGAAAAAGTTTTCTGCACTGCTGCATTATATTCACAACAATAAATGTTATATCATTTTAACAGCTGGAATAAAATTGAAAACTACTTCCACTCAGAGAAATGGATACAAGAAATATAAAAAGGCAGCTGGTAGCCTAAAAAGAATATATGAGGAAGTTTAACAGACAGAGTGGCCTGCCAGATGATGACCACTCATCATCTAAAGTGCAGCATCGTGATAATTCTGAGTAAATGTACAAAAACCATACATTCATTACATAATGAATTAAAAAAAATCATATGATTTTATGAAATCGAAGTTCTTGTAAATATTTCTATACAAAATGTTATAATTTTTCTTTACATTAAAATATTTTGTTAAATATTTTTCAGGTTTGAGATTCTTATGAATTGGCTTGTTGAAGAGTTCAAAGCTACAAAATCACATGAAAGAAAACTGCAAATATTAACTGTCACCTTTGTCAATTAATAGAACAGTGCAAGTCTTCAACACAACTACTTATATGGTGAACAAATCAAGGAAGCTAAGTAAAGAATTTGGAATTTTAACAGAAATACCTAAGGTCAGTAAGGGTAGAGTAATTACTGAAGATATGAGAAGGGAAGTAGAAAACTTTTACAACTCTGATGACGTGAGTAGAGTATGCCCATGGAAAAGTGTCTTCCTTAGTATGAAGGATAAAGAGGGACAGAAACAACATATGCAAAAGAGGTTAATACTTGGAAACCTGAAAGAAATCTATGAACAGTATAAGAAAGAATCTCAACATTCTCCCAAAGTAGAGTTTTCTACATTTGCAAGTTTGCGCCCCAAATACTGCATCATTACCGAAGCAAATGGAATACATTCAATATGTGTGTGTGTTTACCATCAAAATCCAAAACTCATGATATCTGCCATAGGATGTAATGA